>APFE030651008.1:8089-18860 GCA_000404065.3 Pinus taeda
TTGGGTGATCTAGCTTTGCTTGGGGTGAAGAAGGGCTTCTTAGCTGGAGGATGATGCTGGGTCAGAGCACATGGTTGTAATTCTCTTGCTACTTTTCATCTGAATAAAGCTATTCTTGTTTCCTTCCATATTCTTGTGTACTTGTTTATATATGCATGTATATGGTTAATACACATCTGATCCTGTATTATTTATGAATTTAGATCCTTGTTTTCTTGGATAGTAGTATGTTGCTGTGATTCCACAGGTTCTTTTGAAGTTGGGCAAACAAAGAAGAAGCGGCGAAGCTCTATCAAGAAGGAGAGGGAATCAAACGCAAGACTCAGGTTGGTCTTCTTGGTTCTCTTCTCGTCTATTTTCATAAAAGGAAACAATAGTGGACTTTGATTGTTTGTTTCTAAGATAGCCACCCATCTTAGTGGGAATAGCAGCATCAGAGTGGACACTATTCCCAAATAACACCCCTCTTAAATCTTTCTGTTGGGAATTTCTAAACAACCCTCATCACCCTTGGCTGCATATATATTCTTCCCTTGTAGCCTTGGTTAATATATATATATATATGTGTGTGTGTGTGTGTGTGTGTGTGTGTGTGTGTGTGTGTATAGATATATATATATATATATTGCATAACACCCTTATCAGCGCTATTTCTCTTAAGAACCCACATATAAAGGAATTATACATAAAACCAACCTTCTCCACCTATCGTACAGCTTTGGTACATATTTTGAGGTTGTACCTCTATCGTAATCACTATCCTCTATTGGGACTTCCACAGTCTTACCACATACATGGTACATCATCCCTTCTCCAAATCTGATATGACTATTGGGTCATTTAAAACTTATATCGGAACCAATATCGACACTTCATTTCCATCGGAATGCATTAACATGGAAACCATGGAATACATAGGGAATCCACATATAGTAGATCTCAAATGTTATACAATCGCCACTATAAATCCCGTCGGGTCTACTTTTGTCGCCTTCCCAACGACGATTCCCGATCTCCAAAGCTCTGATGACTGATCATTGATAAGCTGATGCCGATTGTTGGTATCACTATCGGCGATATCACAACCTTTATAAACCATAGACCCTTGACACCTCTAATCACCGATATGTGATTCAATCATGATCGTTGATCTTCCATGATCCAACGACCCATGATTAATCGTGCGCATACATTGTGATTCTCCTAGACTCAATTGCGATGCAATTTCAACAGTGGATCTTCCAAATCTAATGGTGGCTGAGAACTAACTCTTCACGCTTCTCTATCCTTCCCTTTACTTAGTTTTTACGCCATTTCAATGGTTTTCTGCGGTTCTTTGGTTGTTCAAAGGTTATGGCCCTCTACTCATTCGCAGCTCAACTACTCCTTTGAATTCAATTCCTTGAGCTTTCAAATTCTCTGTCACTCCAGAGCACCTCTCTGATGTTTCAGTGGGACTCGATGGTCCACTACGATTCGCTAAATCATTCTTCTCTCTCTCTACATTCTACTTGGGTTTTGTCTCGCCCAATTTCACTCCTCTGTTCTACTTGAATAGTCCTCAATGTCTCCTCTTCATGTTCCATAGAACTCTGTCTGTAACCCCCTGTCACAAAGCCTACAATTTCACATACTAATCAATACTTAAACATGCATTCAACTCTTTTGAGACATTCAAAATAACTCTCTCTCTCTCTCTCTCTCTCTCTCTCTCTCTATATATATATATATATATATATGAAACATAGATTACATTCGAGACTCCTCATTCTCACTCACACACACATACATAGGCTTGATTTCTACTATTTTTGGCCTCCTTTCATTGCCCATAGGCTTACATATGTTTATATGGAAACTTGGATTGGATTACTCATCCATCCTTTCCTTGAATCACTCAAATAAATCCCTAAAGCTCTACATGCATGCGTATATATGTGGCAGACTTTATCCACTCTCGATTTTCTCTGTTTTAAAGTAGAAAAGTCTCCTTATCAACTCAATGGTCCATATCTACTCTAATTGATTCCTAAAAGATATCTCTTGCTCCTAGAGAATTGGCTTTGACTTCTACCACTCATGTTCTCATTTATTTATTTATTTTGAGAGCATTTACATATTCTCCCATTATCTAATTAAATCACACTTAAAAGCCTAAATATTTCCTAAAATGTATGACCCCCTATATCTACTATTTACAATGATTTTCCTTGGGCTGAATGCTCCTACATCATAATCCAACAACATAAAAATGACTCATAACTTTGATTTAACACCATATGGAAATAAAAAAATTTATTTCAAGATACGATGCAAACATTAGTTATATAAACTGTCTTAAACAATTATTCAAAATCACTCATATTCTCTTGCACACCTTCAGAATTCACATCTTCAGATGAGTGACAGGATGCTGACGAAGATGTTCCATATTCTTCTCTTTCATCAACTAGTGGTCCATCTGAGTCCACATGCATGCCCACCATTTCAAGTTTCAAAATTCTTCTAGTTTTACAATTGGTTTCAGCAGACTCCCATCTCAACACTATTTCTTATGGTAATAAGCTTTTCAGAATCTTTATCATCTTGAAGTGAAGAGTTCCTCTCTTTCTTAAATTGAAGTCATAAATAATTATGTCAACATCCTCCAATTATAAGATGTCTATGTGGCGACGATTTATATTTGTACCCTTTTTTTTTCTCTTTCCACCATTTTCTTTGTTAACTACCATCTTTGGCTTATACACACCATTGAATGGGTGTGTATTTGTGGCATACCAATGTACTTCAACACTTGTAACATCCTCATTTTCTGTAAAGAGCTTTATAACTTTAGCAACCCAAAATGGATAGCCGTTGGGATCTCCATCTGCTAGCACTGCGATCATGCAACCCTTCTTAACATCCTGTATTGAACCCTTGTAAAGGTCTTCCATGGCTTCATGTTGTGCACGAGATCTTTTGGAACCAATATACATCTCTCTTTACTCTACCAGTGAAGAATTAATAATACCTTGAGATTGTTGTTGTTGAAATTATATCACTTTGATTATTGAAAAATGACTCCCACGAAACTGAACTAGCAATGTCAAAGTACTCATATGTATATGTAATATATTTTTTTATTTCTTCTAGGCAATCAAAATAATTTATATCTCTATTCTCTCTGCGTGCATTATGAACTTCACCAACTAATTTTAATAACTATATTTTTGATGCAAATATTGGATGATCTAGAATGAACTTCAAAAATTCCAAACCTGATGACGGTGCCCATTCTGCAGTAGTTGAATACTTCTTGCCTCATACTAATGTTTTCCCATTAATTTTTTTGATACGAAATTGATGTTGGAAGATAATTTTATTAAGTTGTTTAATGCATTTCCCCTCACCATATGATCCCAAAATAAACCTTTGCATATCAACAGTTTCTTCCAACACATCAAATGTAGGCTCTGGCATGTATGATTTCTTAATACATTCAATTAATTATGGCAAGCTCCCAACTTCCTTCCTCCTCAATGTGATTGAAAAACGACTGAACATCTGATCAATATGGTCATGGGTGTGCCCAAGAAGAAGGAAACCAACCTTTAACTACTAAAAAATTCTCAATTCAACAAGCATATTTAGATATCCAAAAACAACCTAGTTTTTGTTTTCATGGCAAGTGTTGTCCAATTGTAGATACAAAACTTCAGGAAGAGTACAAGACCAATGAGAAAGCACATCATGAGTTATGTTTATGGTTAGATTTGCATCATTATGAATATTTGGAGCTGTGAAGTACACCCTTGGCAACATTTTCCCATTGAAGACCATACAACTGACCAAGTGATACTGAATAAAATTTTCCTCTTGTAAATTTTTGGGTGTGCAAACAAAATGTGGTAAAAGTGTTTTGTTGTGGTCCATACCATTAGCTATCAAACCCAAATATTTATTCAAATTATCATGGCACTTATTTCGATGCTTGTACAACTTTTTCCTTTCACTTGTTTGTTGTTCATGATGCTCCTGAAGTTCTTTGACAATTGAATCTGTACAACATAAAAGAAAGCCATTAAGAAATATTTTTTCATAGTTGATGACTATACAATTTTAAAAGTTAAAGTTATGAATGCTTACCTCTTTCTAGCCCTTCAAATTTGTCCCTTTTTAAGAGAAGCACATGTACTGCAAATCCCCATCCTTGTCTTCTTAGGAATACAGACATTGTTGAATTCTTTTTTCCATACCTTCACAAAATATTGATATGTAATAAACTGGCCATGTCCCTCAGCACCTTCTGCATATTCTTTGTATAAGTTGTAGATTTCTCATCTTGAAAAATTATCTGGAATATGTATTGTCTCTCTATTTGGCATACACTCTCCAGGCTTTGAAAAGAAATCTTTCATCCATGACATTGCAGTATTTGATAATGGCCTAAACTGTCTTTTATGATGTACTTCTGAATAAAATGTGGGATCCTTTTCTAAATTTTCTTGAATTCTCGAGAGATGAAAATTTCCAATCGAATGAAACATTTTGAAATATTTTCTACAGATAAATAAAGTCCTAATATGATAATCATAACCTGACAATGTAGATTGCATGCACCCAGCTAAATATGAATTTTTCATGCTTTTCTTCATTGACAAATATCTCTTCCTGCTCTCTAATGCAAATTTGAAATCCATATGTTTCAAGCAATATTTTTGGCAACATTCACTTGAAATGAGTGCACTAATAGAACTTCTTCTCGTCAAATATTCTGCTCTACCCCTTGTATAACTAGAACATCTTGCATTGATACGAAAAGATCTGCTCCTACTCCTCGATACAATATTTCTTGACAACATCTCCACCATTGGATCATCATTTGTATAAGGACTTTCATCATCATTAAGAGGAATGTTATCCACACTATGATCAGTTGTGCTTTTCAAACACTGACTTGGAGGATATTCTTCATCTTCCCCTTTTTTAGTGCTACTATCATAGTCCTTAGAATTATGACTGAATGGAAAATTTGACTCGATGATTATTGGATATTCTTCCTCATGTGCATTGTTAGTGCTCTCTCATAGTCCATAGAATTAGGACTACGTCAAAAATGTGACTGTTTACTTACTGAAAATGCTACATCCTATCCTTTGTCACTACTACTTTTATACTCATTAGAATTAGGACTAAATAAATCATCTTGTCCTTCATCATTGCTGCTCTCATAGTCCTTATAATTAGGACTAAGAGGACATTGTGACACTCCATTCTTTTGAAATTCATCATCACGCTCTTCATCACTGTTGCTCTCATAGTCCTTAGAATTATGACTAAGTGGACACCGTGACACTCCATTCTTTTGAAATTCATCATCCCGCTCTTCATCACTGCTTCTCTCATAGTCCTTAGAATTAGGACTAACTGGACACTGTGACACTCCACACTTTTGAAATTCATCATCACTGCTCTCATAGTCCTTAGAATTAGGACTAAGTGTACACTTTGACACTCCATTCTTTCGAAATTCATTATCACACTCTTCATCATTGCTGCTCTCATAGTCCTTAGAATTAGGACTAAGTGGACACCGTGACACTCCATTCTTTTGAAATTTGTCATCATGCTCTTTAACACTGCTGCTCTCACAGTCCTTAGAATTAGGACTAAGTGGACACCGTGACACTCCATTCTTTTGAACTTCACCAGCATGCTCTTCATCACTGTTGCTCTCATAGTCCTTAGAATTAGGACTAAGTGGACATCGTGACACTCAATTCTTTTGAAATTTTTCATCAAAATCATCATCACTGTTGCTTTCATAGTCCTTCGAATTAGGACTAAGTGGAATCTGTGACTCTTTATTTATTTGAAATTCTCCATCCCCTCTTTCATCGGTGCTGCTCTCATAGTCCTTAGTATCAGGACTAAGTGGAAGAATTGACTTTCTATTCATAGTGGAAGAATTCCCGCTATATTCATCCATATGAATAGAGTTGTTACGTGATGAAGATGTTGATGCTGTATAAATCGAAACTTCACTATTAGGACAATCCATCCCTTTCAAATAGAAGATGTTAAATGATACAAATGGAGAGTCTCCTAAAGATATTATATAGCTTAGAGAATGAAATTTTCCCTTCAAAAATTCCCCTCCCTCCAAAAAAAGTTTCATGAAAATATTTCCCTCCTAAAAGTTTGTGAGATCTATTTCTCTTCATTATTTTATTCTACAATTTAATGAAAAATGTAAACTAAATTTTTTTATGAAATAAATCATTAAAGTTAAAATTGTAAACTACAACTTCTACCTAAATTATTTTAATAGTCAAAGTATATAATATTTACTAAACAATTGAAAGTTTTTTAAAATTTTTATAATACATTCTAAAACAAATTAATCCCACATTCACTCTGCTGTAAAACAATTCCATAATATTCGCTTTATCATATTTTCCTTCGTCGCCATAAAAAAAATTAACATGTTAAATTTTTTTAATACAAATTAATCCCACATTAACCGTACGGTAAAACATTTCCGTAATTTCAACTATATATTAAATTCCATTATCACTATTACTCACATCACATCAAGGTTTTCTAAGGTTAATTGAAAGACTTGGAGCAGTTTTGTGGAGCAACTACATTGCTATCAAGAACATATTCAATGAAGAATTCTCACAATTGAAAGGTTAGTTAAATTTTTTTCCTTGAAAATTTTAATATTAAATTAGTTTAATGAAGTAGATTTTGATTTTTTTTTTAATTAATACTTTTTGTGAGCCAAATTAACCAATACGTCCATCATGGGCATGGTGGGCCCGGTAAATCTCACGACAAAACCCCACCCTATGCCACCCCGGCGGCCCGCTTGCCTGGCTACCCTGTGCCACCCCCGCGGCTTGCGCGCACCCCCACCCCACGCCACCCCAGTGACTCCCCCGGCCGCCCAGGGTGGCTAGGCGATTCTTGGAATCGCTCAACCACCCTGAGCGGCCGAGCAGGCCACTGAGGTGGTGCGGGGTGGGGTGCTGCCAGCCACCTCGGGAAATTCTCAGAATTGCCCAGCCACCTCGGGTAGGCGAGCGGCCCAACGGGTTGGCGCGGGGAGGGGTGTCGTCGCCCACCCCACGGCACCCCGACGGCTTGCCCACCGTGCTAGGGTGGCTGGGCGATTCCGAGAATCGCCCAGCCACCTCAACCGGTGGGCGACCGCCAGGGTGGCGCGGGGTGGGGTGCTGCAGCCCCACCCTGCGCCACCCTAGTAGCCCGCCAGCTAGCCCGGGGTGGCTGGGCAATTCCAAGAATCACCCAGCCACCTCGAGTGGGTGGGCGAGCCGCCAGGGTGGCGCGGGGTGGGGTGCTGCACCCCCACTCTATGCCACCCAGACTGCCCGCCTGCCCGGGGTGGCTAGGCGATTTCGAGAATCATTTGCCACCTCGCAGACAGGTGAGTCGGCGGGGTGCCACCAGGGATCTTCTAACATTTCTCCTCATATTGATCTCTTTCTCTGCCTTCAATCTACCCCTCAAGGGGGACGCTGAGGGGTAGATTGAAGACAGATAAGGAGATCAATGTGGGGAGAAATGGTAGAATTTGTTGCCGCAGCCCCCCTCATGCCACCCCACTCAGCAGGCCGCCGGGGTGGTGTAAGTGGAAGGCTGTGGTAACCCCTCACACCACCCTGACGGCCACCCCGTAGGCAGGTGGGCCACCAGGGTGGCGCGGGGGGAGGCTGTGGCAACAACTTCTACCATTTCTCACCCCATTGATCTCCTTCTCTATCTTCAATCTACCCCTCAGCCTTCCCCTTGAGGGGTAGATTAAGGACGAAGAAGGAGATCAATGTGGGGAGAAATGGTAGAAGTTGTTGCCACAACTTCCCCCCGCGCCACCTCGGCGGCCCACCTGCCCTCGGGGTGGCGGGCAATTTTCTTAGTGTTAATATTTTTTTTTAATTTCAATGATCTAAATATACAAAGTAAAAATTTATGATATATTTTTGTTGTTAATTTAAGTTAATATGTTTTCGTTATTTAATGATTTATGTGTTTTTATTTTCCAGGAAAATGGCATCAAAGAATATTTCTGTGAATCTTCCTGGACCAAAGACTCTTAAAGGTGCATCTTCAAAAAACATTGGTGAACAAACTCCACCTGAGATCATGGGTACAAATCTTTCAAGTGCCTCAAATGATAAGAAGATGATTTCATATTGGAAGAATTCAAAATAAGTGAAATTTCTATCAAGAATCTGGTATGTGAAAAAAAGAGAAAGCTAAAATGTGAATATATATCTATATATTGATATACCGAATGATAATGGAATTTATGAGGTGATGGGAAGAGTCATAGATATGTGTTCGATATCGGACACTGAAGTTGTTTACATACTTACAAAACCTCCCAAGTCACGTGAAAGGATTAAATACCAGCTATCATATTCATTGTATGACATGAGAAAGATATCTACAAAGTTGTGTAAACAAATCATAAATGAGATGAAACAAAACATCGTAAGTATCATTATTTAGATTTGTATTTTTCTTTCTTATAAGTGTCTCACTAAATTTTTTTCACTTTATTTTTATTGACATATGATATTTTCTTTGGCAGAATTTTGTTGAAAGTTGTTCAATTAGGTTGGGAGGCATTCATTTCATAGAGCATGATATTGAAAGTTGTTAGCAGTTTCTGCTCAGTGTCAGAAGAAGATATGGAAACAAGCGAAATGTAGTAATTAATAATGTTACAAAACTACATCCAAGGGATCAGAGAAAAAGGCCTCTAGTGGGTAAATCTAGCAAGGGTAGACAAGTTACTTTTGAGGACGATGAAGTTGAAACTGACAGTGAAGCATATGTTGCCATTACTGAAGATGACATTGGAACTGAGAAGAGCCGTAAAAGATGAAAAGTAACAATGCCCAAGAATAAATCTTTTATAATTAATGATGAGAATGGTATGAAGAAGAAAAGTAAAGTTGAATATTTTAAAGTAGTCATTACCAACAATCAAGAACCTAGTGAAAATTCAAAAGAAAGCAGAGAAATCATTACACTAGGAGCTAATTTAGAGGACGGCATTATCAAAACAAAGGAAAATCCTATTCGACATAATTTGACAAAGATAAACTTAATTGATGGTGGTCATACATTTTAGCTTAATGTCAGACAAACCTATAAGGCAAGCGAAGGACAATGTCAATCAAGTTAGAAAGCCACATCATCTGCATGTTCACAACTTGAAGACATTGATGAGGTACAATCCATATGCTCATGTGGTTAGTTATGTGCTTCTTGTTGATCCAATTCAAGTTCGCAACAAAGAAGCATTTGATAAGTCAAAATGTTTTGAATACAATTATTATGTGCTTGGGGGAAACCATTCTGTAGAAGCTCAAAGATAATTGATGGAGGAATATCCTAATAACCCACATTTTGAAATAATGAAATGTATCATTTACGCTGGTTTATCAAATACAGAAGCAAAGTTAGTGGCATGGGATCATAATTCAGATAATGAATATAGGATGTCTATGACTTTCATCCAAAGGGTTAAATTTATTCATAGTGAATTTCAAGAAAAATGTGGTGGGGATAGGATAAATGTTACTGTAGATTTCCGAAAGGAATGTTGTATGGAAATAGGCTATCAAATTGACGATAAAACTAGTTTAAAAGGTGGAAAAGGTAACAAAATTAGTGATTTATTCAGAGGTGTTGATAACATTTTCTAGTTGGCATTTAGAACTAGAGATGTATGGGAGTTGATTGATGAGATTTTTAGCATGTGGGAAAACATTGGCATTAAAATCCAAAAGGTCAAAAAGTCTAAGCCATTGATATGTAGTAGCAGTAAATTAGGTCCTGAAATGAAGGAGCTTCTAGAAGATATGAATATCACACCTTGGAGAGCAATGCAAGGAGTGAAATATGAAAAAATTGTCAAAACAATATGATCTTGTATGAGATCAGGAGAATTATCATTGGAGAAAATATCTGAGGAATTTCAAAAGTAAGTTTGTTGAACTATTTTTATTTATTTCTAGATTATAATTTTCTTTTAAATAAAACATGTTGTTCTTGGTAGTATTTGTTATACATATCATTATCTTAACTTTTTGTTACTTTATCTATGCAGTCACAAAGTTTACATGAAAATTTAAGAACAAGTGGTTAAATTGTTGAATGAAGATAATTGCGATGATGTTGTACGCAACTATCTAGATTCAAGTTCTACATCAACATTAAAAGCTTTTTATCTTGCATTTAAAAAGATATCTTGATTTATACATTCATTTTTATTCATCTTTGTACTATTTTTAATTTATAAATTACACATATATTTGTTTATTTTATAAAAGATGAAGAAGGATGATAATGGAGCACCAGATAGTTTTATAACCTTTGTTGAAAAAATAAAGATCAAAAGACTGAGGAAGCAACATATTAAGAATGTTGAACTTGATCTAACTCTTACTCATTTCATTTGGAATGGGCTAGACACTATTCAATATCAAGTAATACAAGGCGACTGTGAAGACATTGCTAAACTCATACCCAAAAGGGATTATGCCCTAGTTATTGTAGATATTCCCCATGGTTTCATTATTCCAAACATTGACTATGATAGTGACCCTTATCAAGCTCTTAGTAAAGTGGTTGCAGGATTTGTAGAAGTAACGTCATCACCATTATGGAGATTTGTGACATTTCATTCTGACACACAATTGGCAATGATATTGTCAAGCTTCAAGGGGAAAACAAATTCAAGGATGCAACT
>APFE030651008.1:20254-31568 GCA_000404065.3 Pinus taeda
AATATGTAGAATATCGAAAATTCAAAATATCGACCTTCTTCTTTAAATATGCAAAACAATAAAAACCTTACTACAAAACAATTAAAATAAAAATAAAAACAAGAAAATATGAAGAAAAAGACCACTTCAAAAACTATTAAATTTATAAGAAAATTATTTACATTTCATACATTAGAAAATAAAAAAATAAAAAAATCTTTTAAAAAAAGGGCCTGGTGTAGAATTACCGCTTTTTTAAATCAGCATCAAAAACACCACCATCCTAAAAATCAATGTACATAAAAATTTATAGTGCCAAAAACTATGCTCTAAAAAATACATGTGTGTTTTGCATCACCCCTTTTAAAAAACGGGTCACTTTTTTTATATTTCTACAAAACAGGAAACATTATGAGTTCCCGTTTCAAAGTTTACATTGTTTAAAGGTGTCTGGGGCATGAGCATGACGAGACAACAGAGGTGTCGAAAAACTGAGAATTAAGAAATTCAGTTAAGTCTGACGAACTTCGCGAAGGTCACCTTATACCGTATGAGTTTGGCATGTGGACCCGATGAGGCGACAGTGTGGGTGAGTTGGTCGAATAGGCAGGTCAGCTTGGGAAAGCCAACCCATGAGTTATCCATAGTGGTGGGTATATATTGACGACTGAGTGGATGGAGAAATCATTCAAGCAAGTCTTGCAAGTCTAACAAGTGTGAGCTAAGGTTAAAGGGTGAGCTGAACAGGTTGGGCGCATAAGGTGAAGGGCAAGGTGCAGGTTGAATGGAACGCAGTTTAGGCAGACGAGCCATAGGTTGGGCAAGAGAGCCAGGCAAACGTGCTGCACGACAGGCGAGTTGGGCTGAACGGGCAGGTGGACGGTTTGGCAGATGAGCAAACAGACCCGTAGGTAGAATGACTTGGCAGACAAGTGAACAGGTCTGCAGGTGATCGGTTCTACGGTTGGGCGGAATGATGTTATAGCATGGGCGGACTGCGGTTAAGTGATCAAGTTGCAGGAAAGCATGCTAAGTTTGGGCGAGATACTAGGTGCACTGTGGTTAGGCGGACGCGCTTCCGGGTAGGCTGAACGAAGGTGAGTTTAGGCACGAAGGGCAAGCACTGAATGAGATGAGTTCGGGTGGGTTCTTTTGTGAATGACGAACGAAGGCCAAGTTATGTTGGGCATGCGGGCAGGTCTAAACGACCCGTGAGTTTTGGTGAACAAAGTAGTTGGCATGACAGTTGGTATGGAGGGTGACCCAGGTGTGGGCACTTTTTCCTGGTGAGTTGGGCGACCCAACCTGGTGAAGGGTGGGTGCCCCTAAACGACAGTTCGGGCAAGCTGCACAGTTGCGGGACAAATTGTTTAAATTGACTGTTAATGCGAGAAGGAAGTTGGGGTTCCTCTCCAAAGGCTGATTTTGTATATTCTGAAATAATATTATTATTGTTGTGGGAAGACTCATCTTCAGGGAGTTTCCCCTCTTGTTATATTTCCGTTGTGCATATGTGTAAAATGATGATGATGATGAAAGATGTGTTAATGAATGTTTCCATTGTCTTATGAATGTTTATACTTAGAAAGCGAAAAATAAACTAAGTATGGAAGGTTAGGTGTATTCCACACTTGAAAGTATTGGTGAAAATAAATTGGGTGGTGGTGCCACACCCCCCTTTGTGTGGTTAAAAGACTATCGCTAGGGTATGGGCGTGACAAGCGGTATTAGAGCTTCTGAATACTTGACGAGGGGTTGTACTTCGTGACAGGTGATTCAGATTTGTAGGTGATACCAGCTTATGGTCTATACCAAACTACAAAGAAAGGGGGAGGTTGAGATGGTAGAAGAACCTCAGGTAGTGACGAGTGAATCTGGCAGGGATGTCGGGGATTCTTTCTTGGACATGGTATTGGATCGAATGGAGGACCTAGATTATGACATGGCTTCAATGAAGGCTGAGAAAATTGACGTTCGAGAAGGCTATGGGAAGGTGAAGGGGGAGGTTGAATACCTCAAGGTCCGGTACGATTATACTGAATGGCAGTTTATACAAATGGAGAAAGAAGTCAAAGAGATTGGTGAAGCAAGAGATCATGGTTTGGAAAAAATCTTGAAATTGCAGAAAAATCTTGATGATGCTCGGAATGAGATTGCAGTTTTGAAGAAGGCGTTGGGGACAACTCAGGTGGAGGGGTGGCTCATGTGAAAGTCAAAGAACCTGATTCTTATGACGGGACGAGGAGTGCGAAAACTCTTGGTAACTTTCTATGGGACATGGAATAGTACTTGGAGAATTTGGGGATGTCCGATGAGGAAACCAAAGTCTAGGTAGTTGCTCAGTTCTTGATGAAGGATGCTAAGATGTGGTGGAGAAGAAGGATGGACCAGATTGCCAATGGCAATGCTATAGAAATCACTTCGTGGGAACAAATGATGAGGGATTTGCAAACTCATTTTAGTCCACAAGATGAAGCATGGGATGCAAGGATGAAGATAAAATACATAAAGAAAATAGGGAGTCTACAAGTTTATCAACGAGAGTTCTCAAGTGCAGTTTTGGAACTTCCAGACATGGAGGAAAGGGACAAGGTGTTTAATTTTATCATAGGATTGAAACCATGGGCATGCAACGAAGAGAAGAGGAAAAAGATAAAAACACTTGAAGAAGTATTTGGTACTATGGATCGCTTGGTAGAACACTATGATGAAAGAACTAAAGAGAAGAAGAAAAAGATTAACAAGCCAAAAGAAAAGTCTACAAAGGAGGAGCCTTCGAGATTGCATGATAAGGCGAACACGAAGAAACCGTTGAAGTGTTGGATATGTGAGGAACCACATATGGTGAAGAATTTTCCTTCAAGACCAAAAGTAGCTGCCATAGCACAATCCAATGCAAAATAGAAAGAGGAGACTTCTGTTGGGGTCATGCAGATTCTAGGAGCTACAATGGCTATGGAAGCTGTTAAACTCTGTCTTGTATGTCAAATGTGAGATTGATTCTTCTTCAAAACCCTGTTTTGAAGAAGAAATCATTAAATGTATTTTTTAGAATATGTATCAAATTCTCCAGCTCTTCAAATGGCAGTAGTTTCATCAGCTCCTATCTCTGCAAAATCACAAACAAAAGAAAACAAAACATCATCAGCAATCAGAGGCAAAGCAAGTTACAAACTGTTTGGAGAGGTCTCACTGGAAATCCCAAACAAACTTCATTGTCACAGCTATTGAATCAAATGATTGTGTTAGCGCTAGGAATGCCCTACGTCTTATTGATCAACGGAATGTGATCCGAGGTGATTTTTTGCCTGTTAGTGGTGACTCTGTGAGTAATATGTCTTTGAGGCAAGTTCTGCAAGAACACAAGGAGAAGAGAGGCATTATAAGGTCTCGAGTTATTGACGATTGCCATTGAGAAAGCAGGCTATACTGGCGAGGTTGTTATTGGCATGGATGTAGCTGCTTCTGATTTTTACACTAAGAAGGATCATGCAGTTCATTTTACACAGGAATTTGAATCTCTTTATACCAATGGACCTGTAGGTGGCGGTGCCATCAGGTCTTTCACTGCCATTGCAAATAAAGTATGGACTTTGTATGAGCAAGTATCCATTGCGGCTATGGACTGTGGGCATTTGGAAATTGCAAAGGAATACATTCAAATTATTTTGAAGAAGTTTCCAGAAAGTACCAGAGTAGGTAGGCTGGAAGGAATGTGGTTTGAGGCTAAAGAATCCTAGACACGAGCAGACAAAGTTTACTCAGGCCTATTGGAAGAGCATCCATTGGAAGAGCATGGAGGGAACTTGCAGACTTATACATTTCTCTTCAAATGTGTAAGGAGGCAGCTTTTTGTTTTGAAAAGCTAATACTTGCTCAACCATCAAATCCATTCTTTCACTTATCATATGCTGAGGTGCTTTATACACTTGGCGGTCTTGAAAATTTTAAACCGGAAAAACAACAAATATTATGCTGTGGCTATTGAGTGGGGGAAGAAATACTCGAGCTCTGTATGGTGTGTGCTTGTGTGGAGCAGCCATCAATCAAATAACGAAGGGCCATGGTAAAGATGAAAAAGAAGGCTCAGAGTTACACTTTCTTGCAGCGGCCTCTTTAGTTAAGAATTATAAACAAAGATCTCTCGACAAGGCCCCTTTAGTCATTTCTGCTCTTAAACAGATGAAGGCCTTTTCATCATAGTTCTCATTGACATCAAATGGAAGCCTACAATTTTTTATAATTCATTACTTTTTGTCTTTGCGGAAGGATAATGTTGTACTTTATCTCATATATTTTCTTCGAGACTCCTCTGTCGCAGCAGCTCTCTCCTAGCCCTTTTGAGGATTTACAATCCACATGCTCTATAAAAACCAGGACAAATCAAATCAACTCAATTCAAACACCACCTATAAATACAAAAGCTAATCAGATTCAAGAGATTCCCTCAAGATTTAGTATACGAAAGGATCGATATTTCATTTTCTGAGGGCATTATAAAAGCTTTTCTGTTTCATTCGATATCGATTGTGTAGTGAAGAGCATGGCCAAACAGGCCTTGGAATGGAGTCAGCCAGTGGATCTCGAGAAGCATCCTTCAGGCATCATTCCCACCCTCCAGAATATAGTGTCCACTATAAACTTGGATTGAAAATTGGACTTGAAAGCCATTGCTCTTCAAGCTCGAAATGCAGAGTACAATCCCAAGCGTTTTGCATCAGTCATAATGAGAATAAGGGAGCCCAAAACTACAACACTAATATTTGCATCAGGGAAGATGAGCCGTCTGCAGATATCAGTAACGTGGCAATCGTTCCAATATGTGGGCATTCGATTCATCTAAAAGAGCATATGTGGCAGTTTGACCCATACTTTAGCAATTTCCGTAGGAGTGGCAAAGCGTATCTCCAGAAATTTGAGAGCACTTGCAAAGTGGCATTCAAAGGTTCGATTACCTATTTCTGTCTTCATGCTAGAATAATGGAAGGCTTTGCTATCTTTAAGAGCAGATGGAGGATTCTTTTCTATCTTCATGGATTTAGTTGAAACAGCGCCCCTGTTTTGGGGGTCGATCCGTTGTTTTTTCTAGAATAGTTTATTTAATGTATTAAAAATAATCCTTTGTGAGATTAGTGAGAGAGGAGAGAGTTCTGAGCGCTAGTGGAGGAGAGAGAACAAAGCTTCCATTGTACAGTCTTTGACAAAGATTTTAATGAAAATACACAGCTCTGGCTTCTGGGATTCCTATGGTATGAGATTTAACATTTATGTCCTCCTTTATTTCATGTATAGCCTGTTATGTGTTCATTTCATTTCATGATCATTTCCAATTGAACAAATGAAGTGATAAGGTAGATTTCATATTTTTTATGCTCTGCCTTTAAGTTTGTTCATATTAAATGTTTTCTTTTGTTTGACAAGGATTCATCCTCTATGCCCTTGTCAGCTCCTCAACAGTCTTGCCATTCCATTTAATCTCAATTTGATGTTAAACTTTCTTGCCTACCTTGCCTCAGGAGACAATCTGTGTTTTTTATTACATTTCTCTGTTCAAGCTGTTTCTTTGCCCCATGCAGCCCAGAAAAACCCCATCATTTTATTAAAAACCCCTTTTCTATCAGTTTACTAGCCTAAAATCAGATTCTTTTAAAGTCATCTCAGCCCCTTTTAGAAAACTTTTTGCTGAGATAGACTGGAGAGAGCCCTCTCCTGTCCTCGTAGGGCTAGCTACGAGGCTGAGCTTGGTATGATGCTGCCTCGAGTTTTGCCTTCCTCAGCCTGAGGCAGATTCGAGCGCTAACATATTGGCGACCATACTGTGGAAGATGGTTTGTTGTTGAAGTGACATTCGACTTGTTGATTGTCTTGTCCCAGTGCATGAAATCAAATTGTAGATCTAATGTTGATGGTGGACAGCAGTCGGATACTTACGAAGGCTGAAAACATTCACCCGGCGACTCCACCTCGATCCAGACATTCCAGTGCTTGCTGATCCGCTCATGCAATGGTAGGGTATGTGGCAAACCCTGCACTTTGTGAAGTTGTAAACGATGTTAGAAATTTGTTAGCGGATTTTGAACTCAATGAAGAATTTTTCAGTGCCTTGCTTCAAGGTTTGAAATCTTCGAAGTTTCCTTTTGAAGCTAAAACTCGTGTTTGTGAGTTAGTTGTTGAAAGGGTTGAGAAGGAGATTCAGTATTTAAATGAGCAGATCCAGTCATACGATTTCCAAGACCCTAAAAAGTTCTTGGAAATCCTTCTTCCTTCGAAACAAGAAATACTAGACTTGCCTACAGATGTTTGCATTGACGGTGTGCAGCTGGAGGTATGTGTTGCAGAGTTGGGGCAGCCAACAGAGTCTGGCTTCTGCGATCCAATTGCAGCATACATGGAAATGTTTTTCAGTTTGACTGATAGATCAAGCAGTCTTATACATAGCCAGATTCATTACGTGCATGAAGGGTTGCCAGCAATTACATCTGTGTCCTAGTGGAAGCATTCTCAAACGGCATCATTCTCAGGTTTACTTGAATGGTTGATCTGGCATTTCAGTATTACCTGATCTATTGTTTGTACAGCGGAGTAGGGTAGATTTTGTAAATAAATAAGCAGCCAAAAGGCAGCATTTTGTCCCAGTTTTATTACAGTTTAGTTTGAAGTCTGTCGAATTAGTCTTTCAATCAATTTAGTCAGTTTCAGTTAATAAGTTGACTCTTCAGTTGTGTCTATTTGTTGAAATAATGGACTCTATTGCCCAATGGATGGAGGCACTGTCTGCTCTCCCAAAGTTCTGCGGTCCTTGGCACCTCCAAAAAGCGGCAGCTGCCATCCCAAGTGGAGCCGATGTTAGACTTCGTCTTGTATGTCAAATGTGAGATTGATTCTTCTTCAAAACCCTGTTTTGAAGAAGAAATCATTAAATGTGTTTTTTAGAATATGTATCAAATTCTCCAGCTCTTCAAATGGCAGCAATTTCATCAGCTCCTATCTCTGCAAAAGCACAAACAAAAGAAAACAAAGCATCATCAGCAATCAGAGGCAAAGCAAGTTACAAGCTATTTGGAGAGGTCTCACTGGAAATCCAAAACAAACTTCATTGTCACAGCTATTGAATCAAATGATTGTGTTAGCACTGGGAATTCCCTGCGTCTTATTGATCAACGGAATGTGATCCGAGGTGATTTTGTGCCTGTTAGTGGTGACTCTGTGAGTAATATGTCTTTGAGGCAAGTTCTACGAGAACACAAGGAGAAGAGAGGCATTATAAGGCCTCGAGTTATTGAAGATTGCCATTGAGAAAGCAGGCTATACTGGCGAGGTTGTTATTGGCATGGATGTAGTTGCTTCTGAGTTTTACACTGAGAAGGATCATGCAGTTCATTTTACATAGGAATTTGAATCTCTTTATACCAATGGACCTGTAGGTGGTGGTGGCATCAGGTCTTTCACTGCCATTGCAAATAAAGTATGGACTTTGTATGAGCAAGTATCCATTGCGGCTATGGACTGTGGGCATTTAGAAATTGCAAAGGAATACATTCAAATTCTTTTGAAGAAGTTTCTAGATAGTACCAGAGTAGGTAGGCTGGAAGGAATGTGGTTTTAGGCTAAAGAATCCTGGACACGAGCAGACAAAGTTTACTCAGGCCTATTGGAAGAGCATCCATTGGAAGAGCATGGAGGGAACTTGCAGACTTATACATTTCTCTTCAAATGTGTAAGCATGCATCTTTTTGTTTTGAAAAGCTAATACTTGCTCAACCATCAAATCCATTCTTTTACTTATCATATGCTGAGGTGCTTTATACACTTGGCGGTCTTGAAAATTTTAAACCGGCAAAACAACAAATATTATGCTGTGGCTATTGAGTGGGGGAAGAAATACTCGAGCTCTGTATGGTGTGTGCTTGTGTGGAAAAGCCATCAATCAAATAACGAAGGGTCGTGGTAAAGATGAAAAAGAAGGCTCAGAGTTACACTTTCTTGCAGCGACCTCTTTAGTTAAGAATTATAAACAAAGATCTCTTGACAAGGCCCCTTTAGTCATTTCTTCTCTTAAACAGATGAAGGCCTTTTCATCATAGTTGTCATTGACATCAAATGGAAGCCTGCAATTTCTTATAATTCATTACTTTTTGTCTTTGCGGAAGGATAATGTTGTACTTTATCTCATATATTTTCTTTGAGACTCCTCTTCCGCAGCAGCTGTCTCCTCGCCCTTTTGAGGATTTACAATCCACATGCTCTATAAAAACTGGGACAAATCAAATCAACTCAATTCAAACACCACCTATAAATACAAAAGCTAATCAGATTCAAGAGATTCCCTCAGGATTTAGTATACGAAAGGATCGAGATTTCATTTTCCGAGGGCATTATAAAAGCTTTTCTGTTTCATTCGATATCGATTGTGTAGTGAAGAGCATGGCCGAATAGGTCTTGGAAGGGAGTAAGCCAGTGGATCTCGAGAAGCATCCTTCAGGCATCGTTCCCACCCTCCAGAATATAGTGTCCACTGTAAACTTGGATTGCAAATTGGACTTGAAAGCCATTGCTCTTCAAGCTCGAAATGCAGAGTACAATCCCAAGTGTTTTGCATCAGTCATAATGAGAATAAGGGAGCCCAAAACTACAGCACTGATATTTGCATCAGGGAAGATGAACCGTCTGCAGATATTAGTAACGTGGCAATCGTTCCAATATGTGGGCATTCGATTCATCTAAAAGAGCATATGTGGCAGTTTGATCCATACTTTAGCAATTTCCGTAGGAGTGGCAAAGCGTATCTCCAGAAATTTGAGAGCACTTGCAAAGTGGAATTCAAAGGTTCGATTACCTATTTCTGTCTTCATGCTGGAATAACGGAAGGCTTTGCTATATTTACGAGCAGATGGAGGATTCTTTTCTATCTTCATGGCTTTAGTTGAAACAACGCCCCTGTTTTGGGGGTCGATCCGTTGTTTTTTCTAGAATAGTTTATTTAATGTATTAAAAATAATCATTTGTGAGATTAGTGAGAGAGGAGAGAGTTCTGAGTGCTGGTGGAGGAGAGAGAACAAAGCTTCCATTGTACAATCTTTGACAGAGATTTTAATGAAAATACACAGCTCTGGCTTCTGAGATTCCTGTGGTATGAGATTTAACATTTATGTCCTCCTTTGTTTCATGTATAGCCTGTTATGTGTTCATTTCATTTCATGATCATTTCCAATTGAACAAATGAAGTGATAAGGTAGGTTTCATATTTTTTATGCTCTGCCTTTAAGTTTGTTCATATTAAATGTTTTCTTCTGTTTGACAAGGATTCATCCTCTATGCCCTTGTCAGCTCCTCAGCAGTCTTGCCATTCCATTTAATCTCAATTTGATGTTAAACTTTCTTGCCTACCTTGCCTCAGGAGACAATCTGTGTTTTTGATTACATTTCTTTGTTCGAGTTGTTTCTTTGCCCCATGCAGCCCAGAAAAACCCCATCATTTTATTAAAAACCCCTTTTCTATCAGTTTAATAGCCTAAAATCAATTTCTTTTAAATTATCTCAGCCCCTTTTAGAAAACTTTTTGCTGAGATAGATTGGAGAGGGCCCTCTCATGTCCTCGTACGTGCAGTGCAACCACCTAGGTTTCCCGCCCAACCTGTGACTCGTCTGCCTGAACTGCGTTCCGTTCAACCTTCAGCTTGATGCTTCAGTCAGGGTATCCGCCTGTACCTTTCCCTTCACCTTATGCGCCCAACCTATTCATCTCACCCTTTATCCTTGGCTCGCACTTGTTAGACTTGCAAGAATTGCTTGAATTATTTCTCCATTGTAGAAATTTCCTACCGATCTAGCTCACATGCTACCATGTAGAAAATTTGTTGTAGGTTAACCCGATAATGTAATATAAATCAAAGCAGAATATTGTAACCTACTTCTACTATCAAGTTTGGGGAAGCTTAAAGATCGAGCTGAAAAATATAACCAGAAGAAGAAGAATCAATGCACAATACACATGAAAATACTTTTTGGGAAAGCCTCAGTTAAAACCCAACACTATTGTATTATCATACATGGAAATACATTAGAATTATACAAAGCCTTAGCTCTCATAGCTAGCCAGCTCTCAGTACAATCCTCATAGTTGCTCACAGGGAATCCTGGCTTCTCTCAAGCCTTCCTCTCTGCCCTCCAAGCTCCTATTTCCTTGCACTGTTTCTATTGGATGATTTTCCTTTCACCAAGTGGAAAACCAATCTCACACCCTATCAGAACTACACAATCCTGAAGGATTGTATCCTTGACTTTATGCACGAGTTTTCTACCTAAGAAAACACATGTAACTGATAGTACACTTGTCCTTGACATATAACTTAACTTGGTCTTTCTAAAAATAGACATGCATGAGTTTTTGATGAGGGAATCTTGAGTTAACTGGAGTAGCACTACTTGAAGAATTAATGCATCAACTAATCGTTAACTCTCTATTAGTTCCTCAAATAGTTTGGAACTAATTTAACTGGACTTAACTCAATAAACTGAGTTAACTAATTACAACTCAAATATAACTCAACCTTATCTCCTTAATTTAAGGGTTAACTCTTGCATGACTTCAGAAAGACTTCTAACTTGAATTTCTCCAACTAATTAATTCAAAATGAATTAATCAATTATTTTCATTTAGCTGTTAAGATAAAATAAAATTTTAATTCACAATTTAATTCAAGGACAAATTAAATTGGAATATTCTTGTTGCCATATTTCAACACTCCCTCTAAACATGAGATGGATTATCTGCCACCCCGATCTTGTGTCTATGGAACTTGAATTTACACTTTGGCAATGCCTTTGTCAAAATGTCAACATCTTGCTCCTCTATCGAAATATATTGCAGCAACATGATCCTCTCAATCTGTGAAAAGCCACAGGAAAAAAATCTTGCCTTATGCTTCTCCACACTACCATCTACAACTTGCTTTACCTTGTAAATCCAACGGGAACTCATAACTAACTTGTTCTTTGGTCTTAGAACCACATCCCAAACACTATTACGAACTATGGAGTCATACTCCTCCACCATACCATCAACCTAAATCGGATGCTCCACTGCTTCCTCAAAGGAAGATAGCTCTGTCTCAACACATTCCCCAGCAAGGGCCATGTATCCAGTGTACCTCTCAGGTGACCTATAGGTTTTAACCCCGTATAGAAATTACCTTCATACGAATTCTAAATCACAAGAAAAATAAAAATGAGAGAGCATAACACATAAAACACATATACACAGATATTTCCCACTGGATCCCAAAACCGGGACTACCAGCTTGATTTTTCATTATATTCCTTTCAATGTTACAAT
>APFE030651010.1:2946-32371 GCA_000404065.3 Pinus taeda
GGTAGATCTGGGTACTAAACCAACGGGAGTGTCTGATGAAGAATGGAAGAAGTTGGATCAGAAGGCAAAGAGCACAATATGATTGTGTGTCTCAGATTCAGTATTGTTGAATGTATCAGGGGAAACTACAATGAAGGATTTGTGGGAAAAGTTAGGGACTTTGTACCAATCTAAGTCTCTGGTGAATAAACTGTTGCTACAGAAAAAGTTGTATAACTTGAGGATGAAAGATGGAGACTCGGTGACAGAGCATCTGAATGCATTGAACACTGTGGTAAGTCGGTTATCATCTGTTGATATTAAAATTTTAGATGAAGATAAGTGCATCAGTTTGTTGTGTTCTCTACCAGATTCGTGCAATAGTCTGGTTATTGCAATAGGTAGCAATGCAACTGCCTTGCAGTTTGATGAAATAGTCTCATCCTTGCTGATGGAGGAGATGAGATAGATAAATATGGAGAGATAGAATGGTGATGCCTTGTTTGTACAAGGACGGTCCCAGAACAAAAACAAAAATAAGTCATCGAGTGGGAGGTCTAAATCTAGAGGGAGATCTAAATCTCCAGGAAAACCTGTAAATGTGGTGTGTTGAAAATGTGGAAACGAAGGGCACTACAAAATGGACTGTAAATATAAAGCTCCTAATAAAGAAAAGGGATCTAATGATGCTCCTTATACAGAGGTGAAAAGCACCTCAGATGAAGGTGGGGATGTGTACTTGTCTTCTTCAAGTACACATGTAGATCATGAGGCATGGTTGATTGACTCAGGTGCATCTTTTCACTTCACTCCCCATAGAGAGTGGTTTTGCGAGTATGAGAAATATGATGGTGGTAATGTCTTCTTAGGGGATGATAGGAAGGCCAAAATTGTTGGTCGCGGAAAAGTAAAGTTGAAGTTATAAGGTGGAAGGGTTAGAACACTTCCAGGTGTTCTGCATATTCCTTCATTGGCCAGAAATATGATTTCTGTAAGCAAGCTAGACGATGTAGGTGTAAAAACAGTGTTCGAGAAGGATACCTACAAGATGGTTCAGGGAGCACTGGTATTGATGTAGGGAGTTCAGATTGGAACCCTGTACAAGCTGCAAGGTAGCACTGTTGTTGATGGGTGCAACAGTTCCGTGGTTCTTGAAAGTGGAGCAGGAAATCTAGTGGTCTCTGGAGAGAAGACCATGTTGTGGCATCAAAGGCTTGGACATACTGGAGAGAAGGGCCTTTAAATACTTCATGGTAAAGGTATGGTAGAAGGTATGAGTAATAGCTCTCTAGATTTTGATTTATGTGAAAATTGTGTATATGGGAAGCAAAATCGGGTGAGTTTCCCTTTTGGTGGTAAGAGAGCGAAACAGATATTATAGATTGTACATAGTGATGTTTTTGGACCTGTGAAGGTTCCATCACTAGGTAAGTCTGTATACTATGTATCCTTTATAGATGACTTCTCAAGGAATACATGGATATATTTCCTTAAGAAGAAATATGAAGTCTTTGACAGGTTTAAAGAATTTAAGGCTCTGGTGGAAAACCAGACAAAGAAGAAGATAAAGGTGCTAAGGACAGATAATAGTGGAGAGTTTTGTAGTAAGGAATTTGAAGAATTTTGTAAGAATCATGGTATAGAACGGAAGAAGACTACTCCATACACACCTGAGAAAAATGGAATTGCAGGAAGAATGAACAAGAAGTTGATGGAAAGGGCAAGAAGCATGCTCAGTGGTGTCGAGTTAGGACATGAATTATGGGCAGAGGCGGTGGAGACAACATGTTACCTGGTCAATAGATCACTTTCATCAACGTTGGAGGATAAGACTCCATAGGAGGCATGAACTGGTAAGAAACCCTTTGTTTCACATCTGAGGGTATTTGGATGTAATGCATATGTACATGTTCCAAAGGAGAAACGAATCAAGTTGGATAGTAAATCTAAAAAGTGCATCTTTATTGGGTATAAGGATGGTTTAAAGGGTTATAAGCTGAATCCAGTAACAAGGAAGGTTGTGTACAACCGAGATGTCGTGTTCAAAGAGGTGAAATATGTTATTAAACATGAAGTCCAACCAAAGGAACCTGAGAAGATAGAGTTTGAGCTAAAGGAGGAAGAATCAGACTCTACAGCTAGTTGTGTCGTTCATGTCGAGTTGTTGTGTTGTTGAGTGATGAGTGTGCCCATGGTGTACCATAACTTCACCTCCGCATGGAAGAGTGCATGGAGTCTTCAACGATCTTGATGTTCAATTGATATTTCATGCATTCACATGTGTCTCCTTCACTTTCTACTTGGTATGCTTTGTTTGCTTTTTTGTTCATGAACAAGTCTCCTAGCATGCATTCTTTATTCATCCCATTCGTCGTCATGTCATGTCTGATCCATGTACCTATATCTACCTATATCTACAACCACTCATGACGATATGAAATCAAACCCATAAATATCCTAGTCTACCATGATGCATCATATTTTTTTTTGAGTGCATGTGACCAGGAGAGAGGACAAGGCTCTGAAACAACACAGATCACATGTTAGGTCGGGATGCAGGGCTTCGAGACACTATCAAGAAAAAATTACACAGAGGTCACTAGGAGGTTGGGATGAGATTTCTGGAACATAAGTGACATTATGCGCGATCTAGCTCAGCTGGGAGGTAGAACTCCACAATTTTCCCCAAAAAGGAAGTGTCGGCAGCAGAGGACACTGGCAGTGAAATCTGTGCAGATTTTCAAGGGAGGTTGGGAGTGGATTGCGGGAGCTTGCTGGCAAAAACTACAGAGAACGAGGAGGAAGTCATGTTGAACATGTCTACATAGTTTCTGGGGTGAGCAGGGTATCAGAAAATTGGTGGATAATTCAGGAAAATTGCACAATTTTCAGGAGGAGCAACAGGCTAGTTGACAGGGGGACTGGCTGACAAAACTACGCAATTTTCAGAGACAGTGCAATAACAGGTAGTGGTGTCTGTCCCTCTTGTCTACACAATTTATTTACTCAGTGTAGGTATGCATGTTGACATATTCTGCACAATTTTTGGGAGTGAAGCCCGAGGTCACTGCCTGGTCAAACACTCTAGTTGACTAGTGGGAGGCTTGATGGATTGGCTTGCGGGCAGCGTAGATTGAGATGGCTTCTTGGGAAAATTTCGCATTGTTCTGGGTGACATTCCGCCAAGTTGATTCCAAGATTATGTAGTGCATACTTCTTGGGAGGCAGCCTTAAGCTCTGCGCAATTCTGGGCAATAGTACTTGGTCATTGACGGTTGATACTAGGCAGTGTAGCTCAGCAAAGGCTTGGATAATGGTGGGTGGTCTAGTTGATAGATCTTCGGCAAAATGGTTAAGTGTGTGAGTGAGTGAACTCATGTATACATGACCTTGTGAACACACACTCAACATGACTTAACGACACGACATCTCGAACCAACAAGACAACATATGCTCAGTGTCACTAATTGTAGAACTGTCTAATGGTGAAAGCGACAAGTGCGACAATTCAGATAGACCTTCGAAGGACCGTGACGACACTTGCGCGACAGTGCTTCTAGAATCTTGTGTGAGTGTGATAGATATTTACATAGTGAACACAACTCAAACACAAACCTTCAACGTCGCCAGAACAAGGTCACAAGCATGACATAGCAATCGAAATGCTGAAGACGACAGTTGGTCAAACAAGCGAAAAGGAAGCAAGACATGTAGAGGAGACACATGAAATGACTTTTTTTGTTTGTGCATATGCATGTTATAGAGGATAGGATGATATGAAAATGACAAGCAGTCCTGCAAACTCAACTAAGAGGTGTACTTGGAAAGGTATTCTTTACTTAACATACTTACCCTCAAGATGATCATGCATCCAATGGATTTTGCACGTGGTCGTGATATTTATCATCACTTGGCCTCTTATTCCTTCTCCTCAATTCCTTGGGAGTGATCTCAGCATGTCACGTTTTCTTGTAGTCATTGAGCGATGGATTAGTGCAGTTTCAGCGGGAAGTGACTGCTTCTGGGATGATTCCATGGGAGCCCTATTTGCACAGTTCCTGAATGCAAGACAGATAGGGAGGCCTAGACAATATTGTGCATTTTTTGGCACAAGACACTATTACGGGATGGGGGTCCTGGAAAGAGATATATGTGCAATTTTTAGTGCAATGCAACCCGAGAAGCTTGGAGGAAATACTGTGCAGTTTCTAGGTGCAAGGAAAACTCAATAGCTTAGGGACAATACTACACAATTTATGTTGATAGTGGGTTCCAACTGGGGAAGGACACTCGAGGAAACCACTGCATAGTTTTGAATACCAAGGGATGTTTGGGTCTCTACGCACTATGGGGTTTTAGAATGAAAGGGAGGAAGCTTGATGGTTGCAGAAGCAAAGTGCATAGTTCAGGGAAGCGAGATGAGGCTATATTACTTAGGAAACTGACTAAGTGTGAGATCAGTGAAACATATGTAAATATTGATAAGACTTTACTGTGATCACACACCAATACTTAGTGATACAATGTAGACCATCCACAATGTATAAACATACTCTTCTTGATGCAACAACCTTCGTTACGAGCATGAGTGTAGTGATTGTAAAACATGTCTGTGTGGTGATACCAAATCATGCACGCATGTTTTCCCTTGAAGAAAAACAACATCCCCTTTGCATGAAAAATAGCAACCCCTGTGCCTAGATATGACACATGTTGCATAAAGATGTGAACATGAACAACTCTTAAGATCAAGGAGGGGAGCTTGAAATCTTCAACTTACCAAGGATGACCAAGGATGACCGCTCGCAGGTTCCAAGGTAGGTTTTGAAATTTGCATGTGAGCCAAAGTTTTGGAGGGTGGTTGTAGCCGCTACAATATACTATTACCTTTCAAAGGGATTATGGTTCTCCTCTCACATTAAAAGATGTCATGTGTGTTCTAGGTTTAAAGAGGAATTTGGTTTCAATTTCCATGTTATAGGACCGTGGGTACAATGTGATATTTAGCAAGGGAAAGGATTTCCTTCATCGCATAGCCTCAGGATAGGTGAAGCAGATCAGGGTTCAGGTGAAGAACCTCTACAAATTGGATGTAGAATATTGCATTGCTTTAAGCACAAAAGCAGAGAAGGTGCAGCGCTAAGATGTTGGTGAGTTGTGGCATAGAATATTGGGTCACTTTGACCATGGATATTTGAAGATCATGCAGAAAATGTCTACTGGACTTCCCAACGGTACGCTAGAGCAGAGAGACACATGCAAAGGGTGTACATTGGGGGAATACACCAAAGCTTCCTTTCATGATAAAGATAGTCGAGCAAAATTAATTATTGATCAAATTCACTCATATGTGTGTGGATCATTCTCGATGACATCCACGGACAAGCATAGATATTATCAAATATTTGTTAATGATTTTTCTTGTAATTGTTGAATTTTCTTCGTGCAGAAAAAAGATCATACATTCGTTAAATTTTGTGAATTTAAAGCACTTGTCGAGAAATATATTGGCAGTAAATTTAAAGCTCTTAGAAATGATAACAGTGGAGAATGTGTTGAATGAATTCAATAATTTATGTACATTTGAAGGCATCCAACATAACACCTGATAACCCACAGCAGAATGGGGTGGTTGAATGGAATAATAGAAGTATTTTGGGAGTGTCACGGGCGTTGTTACATGATCAGGGCCTACCATTACACTTATGGGCTGAAGCATGCAACACATTTGTTTATTTACATAACAGAAGCCCTCATCAAATTCTAGGGATGATTACACCAAAATAAACTTTTTCAGGTAAGAAACTAAATGTGACACACTTCAAGATATTTGGTTCATCAGTTTATTGTCATGTTACCAAGGATGCAAAGAAAAATATAGAGCCAACAACTGAGTTAGGCATATTTGTGGGGTACACTGATACACCTCACAACTTCCGGGTGTACCTACAATCCAACAGGATGACAGTGTTTCATAGAGATGTAAATCTTGATGTAGAGAATGCCATGATATGTTACCATGAGAGAGAGATTCAGTTAGATGAATATGTGGTTATTTTACCTCTAAAGGAGGAACCTTAGGATGATGTGGAGAAACCACATGCAGAGGAGCAAAGAGTGGAAGCACCCAATCATGTAGAGACTTCTAGATATGGAAGGAAGCACACCAGAGAGGCTCACAGATTGATGCATGATGCTAGAGAGAATGCGGGAGCACCCACATCATAGCGCAAGCAGAGGAGGTCACAAGATTCGTGCACTGGATACATGGCTCTGATGAGCAAGAGTGTAGAGATTGAGCCATCCTCGTATGAGGAAGCAATGTAGAAACTAGTATGGTTTGATTTCATGGTTGAGGAGTATGACTCCATCATCAAAAAAATGTTTTTGAAGTGGTCCCAGGACCAACAGACAAGTCAGTGGTAAGTTCCAAATGGCTTTACAAGGTAAAGCAAGCAGCATATGGAAGTGTGGAGAAACACCAGGCCATATTTGTGGCTAGAGGGTTCTCTCAGGTGAAGGGAATTAATTACTAGGAGACCTTTGCTATAGTAGTCAAGTAATCTTCAATCATATCTATTCTAGCACTATCATCAAATATGGTATGGAAGATACATCATATGGATGTGAACACAACATTCCTCAATGGTATGATTGAAGAAGAGGTGTATATTGAGCATCTGGAAGAATTTGAGACCTTCAACAGAGATTCACATGTGTTCAGACTCAAGTGAGCATTGTATGAACATAAACAAGCTCCTCGTGCTTGGTACACCAAGATTCACAGCTATTTCACTAGGTTGGGCTTCACCAAAAGTGAAGCAAATGTGAACCTTTACCATATTGTGCTTGAAGGTAAATTGTTGGTTATAGTATTACATGTTGATGATTTGATTCTAACAAGTGATGAGAAGCTAATAAAATCTTGCAAAGAGGATATTGCAAGAGAATTCAAGATGAAGGACCTGGGGCTCATGCATTACTTTCTTGGTATGTAAGTATGGCAAGGAGATGAGGAACTATTTGTCTCTAAGGGAAAGTATGCTAATGAGATACTGAAGAAGTTCCACGAGGAAAGCAGCAAACCCATGGAAATTCCTCTAGCAGGTAACTAGAGGAAGGAAGATGCTAATTTAGGTGAAGTAGTGGAGGCTACTATTTATACGCAACTTGGAGTTTCACTTATGTATTTGGTGAACACGCGGTCAGACATGTGTTTTGTAGTTAACTAGCTTAGTAAATTCATGGTTAAGCTAACCAAAATTTATTGGAAGGAAGATAAAAATGTGTTGAGATACCTCATAAGCACCACTAAGTTTGGTCTTTGTTACAGACAGATAGAAGGAGTGAAGCTTCAAGGATTCACAGATGTAGATTCGGAAGGGCGTCCATCTAACACGAAGAGGACATCAGGGGGAATCTTAAGTATTGAGTCAAGAGAAATTTCTCGGTACAGCAGGAAGTATAGATTAGTTGGACTCAATTCAGCAGAACTAGATTACATGGCTACTAGTCAAGCAAATTGTGACGCTATCTGGATGTGGAATATCCTTGCTGGGTTATTTGGTTAGCATATGGATCCTACAGTAATTTACTATAACAATCAAAGTTGTATCAAACTCTCTGGGAATCTAGTTTTTCACGATTGATCTAAGAATATCAACATCTGGTATCACCATCTACGAGATTGTGTGTAGAGGAGAATCATGTTGTTGGAATACATTCCAACATAGGAGCAGGATGTAGATATTTTGACAAAGGCATTTTCAAGATGCAAATTCAAGTTTCATAGAGGTAGGATCAGGGTAGCAAATCATACCTTTCTTGTTGAGAGGGAGTGTTGAAAATGGAACAAGAAAATTCTAATTTAATTTTTTCCATGAATTAAATTAGGAATTATTAAATTGTAATTCCATTTCTCATGACAACTTGTAATAGTTAACCAAGTTAATTTGTGTGAGGATTCAACCTAGGGTCCTCTAACTAAAACTAAATCTATTTAATTTAAACACAATAAGAATGGAAGTAGCCTATTTATAGCTCAAGGTTTATCTCATGATAGTATACAAGTAAAATTTATTTACAACATACTAAATTTTTATTACAACAATTTACATAAGTAATCAACAAATGGAAGAATACTTGTTCTAGTAGCTTGGTTGGGGTGCTTCTGACTCTGTTGGGATGCTCCTCTTGGCTTCCCAACTAAATTTACCTCCCAGCCAACTAGGAATGAATTCCTAGCCCAAGGAACCTCCACAGGTTCCCTAGCCCTCCAAACCCAATTCCAACTAGTTGTAGTGTGTCCAAGTTAAAACCAACAGTCTCCAATAGATTCAAGTTTGAGTTCTCCCATTTTTCTCTCCATTATCTCCCTTCTCTTTCTCCACATTCATCCCCCATAATAAAATCCTCTAATTCCAAAATAAAGACCAAGGACCATCCCCCTCTCCTCTCATCCTCCTTCCCTTTTATGTCTCTTCCTCTCATCCACCTCAACCACCTACCATTAATGTCATGACTACCCCCTCATCATTTTATTTTAATACTTGACTTTTCTTACCATATCTTATCCAAATTATATTTGAGAAGACACTTTCGAAATAAAATATGGATATTTAATTTAGAAATAAAATGGAGAAGACCATATCTTCTCCAAAAGTAGATTTGAGAAGACACCTTGGGAATAGAATATGAATATTTAATTTAGAAATAAATTGGAGAAGACCATATCTTATCCAAAAGTATATTTTAGAAAACACATTGGAATATGGATATTTAATTTAGAAATAAATTGGAGGAGACCATATCCTATCCAAAAGTAAATTTGAAAAGACAACTTGGAATATAGATATTTAATTTAGAAATAAATTGGAGGAGACCATATCCTATCCAAAAGTAAATTTGAGAAGACACCTTGGGAATTGAATAGTAAAAATAATAAAAATATCAGTAAAATAAAATTACAGTTTCAAAAGTGTAGGTATATACCAATATTACTTAATAATTATAAGTCAATATTTTCAGGTTAATTAAACACGAATCAAAATTAGCATGATAAGATCAAGTAGGGAATTACATATACCCCTCCTTCAAAAAACTTCATCCTGAAGTTAGAGTGAAAAAGACGCATGTTCGAAAGAAGTTTGACAATAAGGCATAAAAAACTAGAGAGAGATATAGTAGTCAAATTGAGAAAGTTAAGTAATTATACCACTTCCCATCATGGGTCTCTAACTAACCTATATCCCCCTATCCTTCCTAACCTACTTTCGTCCCCACCCTATCCATCCTCTACGGCCATATACTATGGCATTGACTATATCGATCTAACCACTGATAAAACCAATATGGTGGAAATGTCGACTATATCGATATAACTTCCCCAGCAGGCAACTGTTAATTGTCATCACATGCCTAGGGAAGCGTGTCCATCACTACCCTCCCACGATTCTAGGTTTGGAGGTTATACTATGGGTGTCCATCAAAACTAGGGTAAACACCCTAATATGGACCACACTATAGCATTGGTTGGATACTTGTCATCGAATAATCCAATCAGGTAATCTTTTCACTTACCATTTACATTTTACCCAGGTAATAATATTGCATATCAAGTAGATACAAAATGTAATAGAACAATGTACATCATACCATTCCTCATTAGATGTCTCAACATTCCACATCGGAAGAGTAAATCTTGGTTATATAGTTCTTTCCAATCTGCAGGTTAGTTCTCATTCATGCATATACATAACATAAAAATATATATAGATAAGTGATCTTAAACATAATGTTATTGAGTCTATTATCCACTGTTGGAAGTAATGCTTCCATGTCATGTGTAGTTGTCATTAGGAGTTACGAGGAGTCATTCTAGAAGTCATTGTTTCCAATATGTGAGCTGTAATGGTGATTTGGTTGTGTCAAAGTCAGTAATTTGTGTCTTATATATCTGTACCTATGATGATCAATAAATGTATCAAGTGTAATTTGTCTTGTGTGCACAATCTTTCTCTGATCTCTCTCTCTATTTTCTAATATGTTATCAGAGCCTATTCTGGATTGATTCCCTTACTAGAAGACCAGGAATATGTCAGGGAGCCTTGAGTGTTATTGTTCTGTACAGATAAATTAATTTGGTTGTGTGAGACTTTATTTCTATTGTGAACTTTATTTCTCCCTATTTAAATCTATGTGAGAGTTTGGTTTTGTAGATCTTTATGCAATAAGTACCAAGCATTCCTGGTTGTGAGATTTCAATTAGAGTTGAGCCTATTGCTATGAATCCTTTCTATATTTTACCTCTGAACCGGGCATGATAGCGTGCACTCCTAAAGCTTCGAAAGAGGGCCACCATGTTGTCATTATTTTCGTGGAAGAAAAATCGTGTTGGGAAAGATAAATTAGGATGTATAAGTCGCATCTCCAAATAAGAGGAGTTGATGTTTTAAAAAGAAAAAAAGAATCATGAATAGAACTTTAAGGAGCTCCACATGTTTGGGAAAATTTAATGGAGGATATTTCCTCTTGATTGGCTTCTGCGAATGAATTCAAAGAGAATTTGATTGTCAAATTCTATTTCTAGAATGCTTTTGTCTACAGGATCTGGTATGAAATGGCTCACATCGAAAGCCACACTCACATTGTTGCCAAAATATTTGTTGTTTCTCAACTTGAAGCATGTCTGTTTAAAGTTGCCGAGAATTGCTTGTTCATGGTTGGATCTGCGAAATCATGTGCTAAATTACGTGTGAAGAAAAGACGCCATGATCATGATTTCTTTGTTGTGTGTTATTCTCTCACTATCTCTGAGACGTGTATTTTTAGTTACCCCTGGGGGAAGTCCATGCTAATTTAGCCTTATCCATTAGATTTGCAATTGTCGAAGGCAAAAGTAAATAATTTTGAATGAAAGGCCAATGGATCAGATCTGAGGTGAAATCGACCTACACTGCATGAAACGAATGATCTAGATCTGCTAGTTGGTTGCTGGATCTAAGATCTAGCTGTTGTGGAAAGCCAAAGATCATCCAGAGCATCACTATTTGTGGAGAGAGGTGTCAACAACAATAATTTTAGCTGACAATGGTCAAAGTCGAAGAGTTTGGTGATGCAGATCAGAAGCCCTAGAGCTGGAAAGTGAGAGGATTATTTGTTTGCAATAGTATATTTTTGCCAACATTTGTGGGGAAGCCCATTAATGTTAAATTTACTTCAAAAGAGTTCCATGTCACAAAAAAAAAAATCCTGCTCATGAACGAGGCTTGTGTTCTCATTCTATATTTGAATTCTTAAAATATTTGTTTATCTTGTTTGTAGTGTGAATTCTAATAGTTTTCTGTTTTTCCAATTTGTAAAAGGATTGGTGTTTCTTAAACTAGAAGCCCCAGAGTCTAAACCGTAAATTCTTGTGTTGTAGTAATTTTGGTTATAAAAAGGTTTGGTGGTTCTTAAACTGGAAGCCCTAGTATCTGAAACATAAATTCTTGTGTAAGATCAAGTTGTTTGATCAACTCTTGAGCACAATCAATATCTAGACCTCCATCCTATTAACTGACCGATAGCCGAAAGTGAAATATCCGACAGATGGTTGTTGGTCCATAGGATGGTTCATTACTTGATGGCTCTTATCACGGAAGCCCCGACGAGCTGAGTCATCAATATTTTTCATCCTATAAAGTTCATCAACGATGATCAAAGTTGGTTACATTTTAAATGGAGTTCAAGTGACAGCTCAAAGATGTGGTGGTGAAAGAGCGGAGTTTGCAAGATTCCAGATTGGATGTGAGTGTTGATGAAGACCAGTCAGACATATATCATATTGTTTTTGTAATATGTTTTCCATGTAAGCATTAAGGGAGGGTGTTGGAAGTATGTTTCCATGTCATGTGTAGTTGTCAATAGGAGTTACAAGGAGTCAGTCTAGAAGTCGTTGTTTCCAATATGTGAGTTGTAATGGTGATCTAGTTGTGTTGAAGTTAGTAATTTATGTCTTATATATTTGTACTTGTGATGATAAAAAAAAAGTAGCAAGTGTAATTTGTGTTGTGTGCACAATCTTTCTCTGATCCCTCTCTATTTTCTAATATCCACATGTTAATTTTGTACTTCAAAACAACATACTGGTCAAATAAATATTACATTAGATAAATCATAATTTTGATAAGTCATTCATTAGATAAATCATATCCACTTAAGCCATACATCAAACAACAATAATTATGATAAGTCATACACTATATAAATCATAACCAAGTAAGCCATACATTAGGTCATACATCAAATATTTCAATCAACAATACCTAATCTATCTAATGATTTATATAAGTGGTTTCATTTGTCCAACTACAATGCATCATATTACAAAGTGTTCATAAAAAAAGAACATGGAATTACAAATAGAGCCTTAGTAGTTATCTAAGTCACAATGGGCATCAGAGATGCTCAAAACATGAGGGGTAATCACGATGTATAGTCTTTGCATCCTCCCAGGTAGCAAATCCTTGGTTATACTTGTCCCACTAGACCTTAACCTAGTCCACCATGCGATATCTGAGTTGTCAAACCCTATGGTCCAATATGCATAATGGTTTGACCATTATGGTTCCCATGTCCAAGACCTACAATTCCCTCTAATCCAGTTTGTGAGATTCATCAAAAACATAATTTCATAAAATATATACATGAAAAACATCATGAGTTTTATGCAAATGGGGTGGAAGTACAAGACAATAGGAAACTGGTCCAATCTTCTCCTTGATTCTAAAAGGTATTATAAACTAAGGTGACAACTTCGTCCCCTTACCAAACTGAATGGTGCTTTTGTTGGGTCGGATACAAATAAAAACTTGGTCTCCTACTTCATAACTTCTATCATTTCTATGTGAATCGACATCACTCTTTTTTCTATCTTGTGCTTCCTTTAACCTTTGTCGAATATGTCTTACATGTTCCTACATTTATTAAACTAATTCTTGCCCAAATATTTCTCGGTCCTCCAACTTTTCCCAACTCAATGGCATCCTACATGGCCTCCCATATAGAACTTGATAAGGGGGCATCCCAATGGAACTATCGTAACTGTTATTATAGGAAAACTCTACCAATGGTAAGTAACTTTCCCACTGAGTCTGATTATCCATGACATACATTCTAAGTGTTGAAATGTGGCAACAAGAATATTCCAATTTTAATTTGTCCTTGAATTAAAATTGTGAATTAAAATCCGAATTTAATCTCACCAGCTGCTTGGAAATAATTAATTAATTCATTATGGATTAATTAGTTGGAGAAATTCAAGTTAGAAGTTTTTTGAAGTCTGCAAGAGTTATCCCTTAAATTAAGGAGATAATATTGTATATTTGAGTTGTAATTAGTTGCTCAGTTTTACTGAGTTAAGTCCAGTTAATTAGTTCCAAATTGTTTGAGGAACTAATTGTGAGTTATTAGTCAGTTGATGCATGCATGCACTCAACCAGTGTACTCCAGATAACTGAAGATTCCCTCATCAGAATCTCATGCATGTCTATTCTGAGAAAGACCCAGTTGAGCTAAATGTCAAGGACAGTGTACTATCAGCTGCATGTTTTCTCCTATAAGGGAAACTCATGCATGCAAAAGGATTAATGCACAGGAGGATTGTGCAGTTCTTACAGGGTGTGAGATCAGTGTGAGAGATTAGTGTTTCACTTGGTTGAGAGTCTTCCACTTGGTAATAGGAGGATCACCTAGGAGAAACTGCGCAAGGAAATAGGAGCTTGGAGGGTGGAGGAGAAGGCTTGTGAGAAGCTTTGATTGCCTGTGAGCATCCTCAGGATTGTATTGAGAGCTGGCTAGTTGTGACAGCTAAGGCTTTGTATAATTATGATGTATTTCCACCTTGTATGATAATATAGATAGCGGGGTTTTTAGCTGAGGCTTTCCCATGAGTATTCTTTGTGTTTCATGTGCAGTGATTCTTCTTCTTCTTGTTATATGTGTTCAGCTCTAATTCAACTCAATCTTTAAGCTTCCGCAAATTGATAGTAGAAGTAGATTATAGTATTTTTCCTTGGTATATTGCATTATTGAGTTAATCTATAGTCATATTGTCTACATAGTCTTAGAGTGAGATTTGTAGAGAATTTTCAGAATTTCTACATGGTATGAGAGCCTACTTTATCAGATCAGTGAATAGTATACAGAGAAGAGAATTCAAAGTTTGAAGTTCGGGGTTGCAAGTAAAAATTGAATTCATATCATACTTCAATTGAGATGGGACATTATGTGACTAATTGCCCATAGAAAAAGTCCAAGAAGGGATCCTCAGAAGGATCGAAAGGTGAGGCATTAGCCTCTCAGTTCGAAATGGACTTTACCCTCGTCGCATGCATGGTTTCATCAATGATGGGTTGTGTCTGGTACATTGACAGTGGAGCCTCATTCCACATGACCAGTGATAAAAATTTATTCATTACCTTGGAGGAGAAAGACCTCAAGATGCGCATAGAGATGGGTGACGACAGAAAGTATAGTGTTTCAGGAGTATGCACAGTTGCTTTTTAAAGGGAGCATGGAGTTCCTATCACCTTGACAGATGTGAAGTATGTGCCTGGACTGAAGAAGAACTTGGTATCGGTTGCGATGTTGGAGGAAAAAGGCTACGATGTTGTCTTCAGTAAAGGAAAGGTGTTCCTAAGACACTGTTGTGGCCACAAATACCACCCTATTAAAACATTCTCTGATAGCAAATTTTTGAATGGGTCCCCTAGAAGTTTGATTTTTCATTTGTCGAGATGATATGTTTTATCACAAAGATGTTGAATCTTTGCCAAGTCATATTTTCCATGCTTGATGGCTAAGCCATTGAATAAAACTCTGTTGCAATGGCTCATTCCTGACACAGCCTAGCCCTTTATTCACTCCCTTCATCAAGACGTTTTAATCTTCACAAACATGCATGACACATTTATGCCCACAAAAACAATCACCCCCACCCTTATCATAATCGTTGGTGTGCTTAACTCACGAAATCTTTTGTCGCATCCTTTTTTTCCATCATAATTCCTCATAACCAAAATACTCCACAAAACAGGCATAAACCCTTTTGGGCCCATCACAAATAACACAAGGCATTCATGGCTTCTGGACCCAACAAGTTTTATTAACTCAAATGTATACATTTTGATTCCGAAGCCCCATCACAAATCGCTATCGGCCAAGTTCCAAAGCTATGTGTATAAAGAGTGCGTATGTCTTCCAAACCCACTGATTATTATGGATTAGAGTGTATAACATTTTAAGTCTGGCCTTAGGGCCGAATGTGGTTTCTCCATATATTCCTTTGTTCTCGAAAAAACATTAAAACCCTGGTTTTCAAAGGTAAGTCTATATTTTGGACCCAACAATGCTATTAACCATACTTCATAAATATGTAGGGTCCGAAGTCCTATCACATATCGCATATCGGTGGAGCCTCGGCCTTATACACAATACGGGCAGCGATATGGTGGACCCGTCGAGCTTATCAAATATGATTTATTTATATTATAATAATATTATTTATATTATATATTTATATATTATTATATATATATATATAATATATATATATCGGCTAGAAGATAGATAGATAGATAGATTAGATATAATATATATATTTTCGGGTCCGAAGTCCCGTCGCATATCACAATCGTCGAAGTCCCAAACTTATGCATATTACGATATGTGATATGCGGGACCCAATGATATTTATATGCCCCAATATATAAAATTTGAGGTCCGGCTGAAGTGATCGGGGCGGGATTTTCCTTGTTTTTTCATGTTTTCCAAATTTTCTAAAATAAAAAAGGGATCAGGTTTTTGGTGTAAGAGACAGGCCTGTGGAATCCCGATGGTGTAATTGCACATCAGAGAAGTGAAAGGCATGGGTACTACAACCTTCGGAGGGGCCGATACCCGATTGTGATTAAGTGAAGCCCTCGAAAACCATGCCAAGCCTAGGGGATTGAGTGATAAATTGTGTTTTGCATGTGTTTTATGCATAAATCCTTGTTCACACTTATTCCCGTAATTTTATAAAATTAATGAAGGCATCGTTTATGTTTTGATTGAACATTTATGTTTTATTGTTCACAATCATGAAGCTAATGATAACTATCTCTACAGGTGAGAAATAAAGGATGCAGGAGTGGATCTGGTAGCAGATAAAGGCGTTGTATATCTAGATGACACCTTTGCACCTCCAGTGTTGATACTGCAAAGGAAAAGCTTGTAGAAAGGGATATGAACCACCATAATGCATAATGAAGGCTTGCTCTGTGTCAAAAGGGAAGCATAGCGCCAATCCATCAAGATGTCACTCCCTCCAGGAATACCTCAAAGCATGCCAGGTGTGGGAGGACAGGCACGGCTTCTTCAGTTTCCTCCAAGAAATGACAAGGAATAATAGCTGCTCCACACAGGTGAAATGAAATTATACGCCACCATTATCTATTTCATCAACACCCATTCATTCCCCCCAGGAAGTAGAAAGCTCCACCAAAGGTGACCTCGGCTTGTTAGCAGTTTCACCAACTGTCCTCATCTAGATATGTTGATCTGTGTAACGAAAAGAGGGGATATCAAAGGTCATGGAAGACGAGGGGTCACTGAGGGTTGCATAAGTATTACCTCCGAAGAGGAGAAAGGGATTTTTGTTTTGGAAGAAACAGTTTGGAATTATTATGAATAAAGAGGACTGCTTGTTTCAAGAAGGGGCCTTTAATTTCTTATTTATTTTCCTTTTTCTTTGAGGTGTTTGGAACCAAGGTGTTGCTGTTGGCATGAATATAAATGTGATTTGTGTTTATGCATATTGATGGCGTATTGTTCATGATTAGGCCTATTTCATTGAATATGATTTAATTACATGGTTAACTATGAGTGATCTTTGATTCTAAACCGCATTAAACACCAGTTGCTAGTTTATTTGTACCGAAAGGAATGTGTATTCCTGTACGAGTAATCTGAGTGAAATCAAGCTTTAATACAGCCTTGTTCATCTATGAACTCAGTGATTGATTCTTTTGGACTTGGAATTCATTTATGGTGTTTAATCTCTTTTATTTTGCTCCTACAGGATAGATTAAGATAGCTAGGACTAGATTAGAGTAGTTAGAAGCACTGTAGATAGGATTTAATGCTTAGAGGTTAGCTGTTTTGTTTTTTTTTTATTTAGTTGAAAGCTTCCACCTGGAAGCAATCTATCAACGCATTTAACAGTTTACGGGGTCCCTTAAAACTCGTTGGAACTAGCCATTCCAAACGAAAGCAAGCCTAATTGGGGCTTACGATCGGGTTAGTTCCCCTTGTTGGCACAACAAACATTCGCCATTTCAACAAATTGGTGCTAGAAGGAGGGCCTAAACCGCCGTCCACATCTTTTCAATATTTCATCTATAAGTGTCGCCCATGGATTCAAGAATATTAATACATGGATTGTGAAGGTTGAAAAGACCCCTCTTCTCATTCGGAAAAGCTTCATTTCGAAGAAGAGACATTGTGGGAGTATCCTCTCACTCAGGAACAACTGGTCAGAAGACTTACTCGGGCTTACGCTTGTTCCCTATCACAACTCCCAATCTTTCAGTCTTTACCTCCGACATCAAAAAGAAAGCCAAGGGTCTATCACATAAACGAAGAGACATCTGCAACCCCTTCTCTTGAAGATATTGTGCTTCATTCTTTGTAGAGTATCAATTCCCCTTGGGAAGAAATTCCTAAGGGTTCCCCTTCTGAAAGCAATCCCTGGCTTGATTTTGGAAATCCTAATGGGGAAAACCTCCACCAGAACATCCTTATCCTTGGTATGGCTAATATTCCTCAACCGGGTGGGAACCAACTCCCACCTCCGCTGGGAGCACTTCCTCCCTGGCTCGCTCAGGATACCATAGCGATACCTGGGCAGCAACATCCCTTACCCAAAAATGTGGAAAAGGTACTACCTAAATTTGACCCTGAGCGAGGAGATACCACTGAAAACCATATCAATTCATTTTTCCTGGCCATGCGCATGCTGCGGGTAGCTAATGAAGATATAGTATGTCACCTATTCCCTTTTACCCTGGCTAGTGTAGCTTCCACATGGTACTTTAAGCTTGAGAACTGGATTGATTACCTCGTGGGCTGCCTTTCAACAGGCCTTTTTATACAAGTATGGTGATGAAAAAACCCCTGCTGCCTTTGTCCTAGAACTATCCCATTTGAAAATGGAAACTAAAGAAAAGGTTAAGGATTTCAATATCTAGTTCAACACCCTATTCAACAGAATTCCAGTCACCGCTAGACCTACTGAGGAAGTGCTCATGGAATTCTACATCACTGCTCTCCCTGTTCCTACTACGATGTGGGTTAAGAGGAGTAATGCACGAACCTTACAAGGTGCTATCGATGAAGCAATAAAGGTCGAGAATCAAATGCTCAGTCTCACAGCATGCCACCCTACAACTGGAGAGAAGAAAGCCTCTCAAGCATCCAAGGAAAATAATGGGAATGATAAAAAAGGGGTTGAAACTAAAGACAAGGATACCACGGATGTGGAAGGTTTGCATCGGATCATTAAGAAACTAAAAAACACATTCATTGATATGAAAAGGGATCACGGAGAGAGTACTAGTGGTAATGGAGGAGACTACAACAATAGAAAGCCCTTCAAGCCTTTCTATCGTAAGAAAACAGAAGGTGGTCATGGTCAAATTGCGCTGCCTGCTCCACCCAATGAAGGGAATTTAAACACAGAAGAGTTGTCTCTTATCGAATCACTCCTCAACCAAGAGGAACCTATAGTGGGGCTAGAGCCAGAAATAGAAGATGAGGAAGAATACCAAGTAGAAGAGCCCTTGGAAGAAGAATCCCAAATCAACGTACTGTGGAATTTCTATACAAATGAGAATGACGATGACCAAGAAGATTGTATGGAAGAAATCCAAACCAATGAAATCCACACCCAAAGTAAAGGGCCATTCTAGGGGAAATGAAGCATGTTGACCAAACAAAGAAAGATGTCCACCCTTTGAAGGCACCCGCTCCCAAATTTCTTGTTGAGAAGAGTAGACCAAGTGGTCAGTCCAAGAATACCCCAGTGGGAAACCATCTAGAGAAAGAGAACACAACCCACACTGCAACGAAGGCTACTCTAGATGTTAAACTTCCACCTAAGAATGGCAAAACCAGTATGTTTACTCTACCCTATCCTATGTATAACATTGATTACAATATTATGGATGACCTTAAGAAATCTAGGGTTAATATCACATACTTTGATTTTCTGAAATTAATGCAGCAAAGAGATTTTTTGTTCAAAGCTATGAATGAGAGAAACTCCAAAAATCCCACCATCCCAAGCAGCCAAACTAAGAATTCAGTATCCAGACCTATCAACACCTCCATTGCAACCCAAATCCCGTCAACTATGGAATCCACTCTATCCAAAATGAATCGAAAACCCTAAGATGTCAGTGCTTCCATGATAGGGAAAAAGTCAAAATCCATGACCCCGCCTTTCATTATCACATTTGAAATCCTCAATATGAATGTGCACAATTGCCTGGTAGATTCTACTGCCTCATCCACTGTGATTCCTTATGTTGTTTCTAAAAGACTACATGCAATATATGAGAAAACTGGGACCCGAATTATGCAATTAGACAAGAAAAATGTGAAAGTAATTGGAGAATTGAAAGATGTGTTGATTCAGATGGCTATTAAACCACAATACACACAAGTCATTGATATAGTGGTAGTAAACATACTCGAGGCCTATGGAATGCTACTGAGTAGGGATTTGTCAGCAAAACTCAATGGATATTTCTGAACTGATTGGACCCGCCTCTTGTTGCCTCAAAAGGGAAAAGGTGATATGCTAAGATTTGATCGTCAAAGATACATGAAGTATGTGGTAATGGAACTAAATGCTCCCAATGAACCTGTAATGTTTACCAACTCCATCCTTGGGAACTATAGTTTCAATGTTTATGCTACAGAAACATGTTTTGGAGAATTTCATGTAGAAACAGCTAAAGAAACTTTGACATACACACAGATGGAAATTCCCTCCCATAATCCAACTGATGAACTATCTTGTATTATACTAGATGATAGGACTAATTTCTTAGATAGTAGTTCAGTTGATGTAACATTAGATTCCATATTCTAGACACTTTATTTTGATGGCTCTAACTGCCTTGAAGGTGCAGGTGTTGGAAGTATCCTCATTGACCAGCAAGGAAACCAACATTTGATGGCCAACCAGTTGGAGTTTGCATGCACCAACAACACAGCAGAATATGAAGGCCTACTACAAGGCCTAAAGAAAGCCATTGATATGAATGTAAAAAATCTTAAATTTTTTGGTGACTTGCAGATAATCGTAGATCAGGTAAGGAAAAGGATACATTGCAACTCCCCACACCTAGTAAGGTACCAGCATGAGGTATGTGACTTAATTGAAAGTTTTGATTCTTTTAATATCACATACATACCTCGAGGGCAAAACCAAGATGTTAATTTGATGGCTAATATGGTTGCTAAACTTCTGCCTAATTTTAGATTGAAGAAAAATAAATGTTATGTTGAACTGATTTTCAGACCATCCGTGTCTGATAACATCTCGAATTGGCAGGTGTTCGAAGATGATGAGCAAATCCTTTAGTTCTTGCACTACGAGAAGACATTCAAGAATGCAGTCATTGACAAAAAGGAGCATGACAAGCTTATGAATGAGAGGGCAGATGAGGAAAAGGGATCAGCCCAATGTGATTCCAAAATCAGTTGTTAAGATGGAGCACTTATATGACTTGCATGATAAATTCAAGAAACCGACTAACTAGAAAATGCATAGCTCGTCCATGAAGTATGAAGCAGTCAACCTTGGGACCAAAGAAGACCCCAAAAACGTCAATTTGGGCCTTGGGTGCTCTCCACAAGGAAAGGTTGCATTCGTCAAGCTATTTAAAGACTATAAATATGTCTTTCCTTGGACATATGAAGACCTAAAGACCTTTGATACCAGTGTTATGCAGCATGTGATCCCATTGTAAAAGGAGGCCATGCCCTACCAACAAGCTACGTAAGATGTATCCAAGCCTCAAACCATTGGTGAAGAAAGAACTGAACAAGATGTTGGATGCCAAAATCATCTTCCTAGTCAGACACACCCATTGGGTAGCCAATCTTGTGCCAGTGAGAAAGAAAAATGGAGATATCAGGCTATGTATTGATTTCAGAAACCTGAACAAAGCATCTCAAAAGGATAACTATCATATCCCTTCTATGGAACACATCCTTCAGTGTGTTTCTAGGTCTGAAATGTTGTCCCTATTAGATGGGTTTTCAGGATATAATCAAGTATTGGTATCTCATGGGGATCAGCTTAAGACAACCTTCAACACCAAATGGGGCACCTACGCATATCATAAAATGCCTTTTGGGCTCATTAACATGGGCACCACATTCCAGAGAGCTATGGACATAGCTTTCCAAGGGTTGATGAACAGATCAGTAGTGGTTTACATGGATGACATCACTGTCTATTCATATCACAGAAGGGATCATATTTATCACCTAAGATAGATTTTCGAAAGATGTTGAAGGTATGGAATTTCATTGAATCCCAAGAAGAGCATCTTTGTAGTCACAGAGGGGAAACTGTTGGGTCATATCCTCTCTAAAGAAGGGATTGTTATTGATCCTGAAAGAATAGAGACCATCATGAGAATACAACCCCCTGCCAATTAAAAAATCCATGTAATCTTTCTTCAGGAGGATTAATTTCGTTAGAAAATTTGTCTCAGGCTTTGCAGAAATAGTGTGCCCCTTGAAGAAAGACTTTGTGTATAAATGGAGCGATGAAGCCAAGGAAGCATTTCGGCGAATCAAGGAAGCCATTGCTGAAGCTCCTGCATTGGTCAGGCCCAATTTTGGCAAAGAATTCTTCTTATACACCTTTTCTTCTGACCTTTCATATGCCGCAAGTCTCACTCAAAAAAATGATGATGGAAATGAAGTCCCCATCTCCTACATGAGTTCAAATATCCAAGGAGCAGAACTAAACTACCCAGACGTGGAGAAAAAGGGCTATGTAGTTTTCAAGGTCGTAAAACATTTCCGCCCTTATTTACTAAAGGCCAAGACCAAAATCATCATTCCCAATCCTACTGTAAGAGCCCTCTTCGTGCAGAAAGAAACAGGTGAATTAGGGAATTGGATAACCGCCCTTCAAGAGTTTGACCTATAGATAAAACCGGCACAGATAGTTCGAGGGCAAGGACTTTGTAGGCTAGCAGCAGAAGCCTTGGCGGACAAAAAAGGGGCATCTGAAGAATCAGGAACACTAAGCATGCAATATGCACAAATGGAAATCAGGGAGGAGCCCTTATGGAGTAACAAAGCACTAATGCATGAGCGAGAAGCACCGGAAGCCTTTTTGGACCCTAAGTCATGGTACCATGACATATGCTTCTATATAGTGTGGGGATCGTGTCTTGAACACATGGATGCTTCACAGAGGAGAGCACTCAGGTTGAAATCCAATCTATACCATTTGGCCAACAGCATCTTATACAAGAAAAATCATGATGGAATCTAGCTGAGGTGTTTGGAGAAGGATGATGCCAACCATGGATTGAAAGAAATGCATGATGGCCTAGTAGGTGGTCATTATGGCGGGGAGACCACTACTCACAAAATATTAAGATTCAGATATTATTGGCCTATAGTGTTCAAAGACTCGCATGTCTATGCTTGCAAATGCAAGGTGTGCCAAACCACCACAAGACGAGAAAGAAAGCCTATTGTTCCCCTCAGGCCTGTTATGATTTATCGATCCTTCCAACAATGGGGCCCAAACATCATAGGAGAGATCACTCCTAACTCTTCACAGCAGCATAAGTACATACTCACAGTGACTGATTACTTCACCAGATAGACCGAAGCCATCTCACTCCGGAAGGTGAACGAAGATGAGGTAGCATCATTCATTTAGAAATTCATTTTCAACAGGTATGGCATCCCTGACGCCCTCATATTTGATAATGCCTCTTAATTTTCATCTCTGAAACTAACTGGGTTTGCTATTGATAAATCAATCCACATAAAGTATGCAGCAAACTATTACCCCCATGGAAACGGAGTTGCAGAGTCTTCGAATAAAAACCTTATCTGAATATTCTGCAGGTCAGACGCTGACAATCAGAGGAACTGGCACAACGCCCTAACAAATTCCCATTGGGCCAATAGGTTCACCCCTAAAGTGGCCTTAGGAAACTCCCCATACTTCCTCGTCTATGGACAGGAAGCCATCTTTCCTCCAAACGTTACCCTTCCCTCCTTACAACTCTCCCAAGCTTTTAGAGGAACCCCTTCAGCCTCGCTTCAAGAAAGGATCAACCAACTAATTAGGCTGGAGGAATTAAGAGATAGAGCCAGAATTAAATTCAAAATTCACTAAATGATTGTAAAAAAATGGTTTGATCATCATCTGGTAGGAGATAAAGATTTCCAAGTATGGGAGCTAGTCCTGAAATGGGACAAGCTGAGTGAGCCAAAGGGTAAACACACAAAATTCCAACACCTATGGTTGGGCCCATTCCAAGTTGTTGAAAAAATTAGTCAAGGGACTTACATGTTGAAAACATTGCAGGGAGAGACTAAAAAGCTCCCTGTTAATGGCTAGCATATGAAGAGATACTTCTAGTAGCTACCGCATGGTGGTTACCTCCCGAGTAGGTCAGAGTTCATTTCATTTTGTTGTTAGCTTAGTTGTATTTCTGTCTTTTCCTTTTGTTTTCTGCAATGTCTATTTTCCTGTTGTTTTGAATCACAGTCCTTTCAGCCAGCTGATTTTGGCCCTCCAGTCTCGTTCTACCTTTCAGATTTGCCCTCATTCACAGTTTTCAACCTTTCCCCTCCTCATTAACCTACTAATGATTCTATTGTTCCTAAATCCATCATTACCTTGTAAATCAAACAAATTTTCAATGAGCCCATGAGAACAGAAAAATCAGCAGTGAAATGCAAACTGAAACCCTTCATTAGCATCCGTTGGGAACTATGTGAGATCTGTTGATAACTTGGATATTTGGATCATGTAGGGGCATCCTTATAAAACACAAATGTGTAACTACAGTTGGACTAGCATGGAGGAACGTTGCATCTTAAGTAAATCCCACTCAGACCTAGCCTATACTTGCTTATAAGGTTGACATTCATTCTCCAGTGGTCCCATACACCACATTAAATTGTCCAATACCTGTTACTCATAAGTAAACCTCCTTTCATGGGCTAAGCTCAGTGTCACGTACCCTATGGAAAATCCAATTGTGCTCTAGTCCTTGTGCCTGAAACTAAGAGAACTTATCTAAAAATAAATGACATGTCAAGTCCTTGTGCCAATCTGGAAGGACAGGTTTTTTGGGAAGCTGGTTAGAGTAAGGATTTTTGCTAGGCTTAGAGTACTAGTTGACATAGCAAGCCCAACCTTGCTTAAATGGTTTAAAAATATGGCATGATCCATGACTGTGCCCCACTCAATCAATGGAAATATAGCACTGAAATTCTCACATAAAGTGCAAGATAAACATGTCTACATCAAGCTTGATGAGCAATAAAGAGCTGAGGTACACACCTAAACAGGTATGGACAGACCAGTGATAGCCCCAAAAGGATTTTTTTAAGTGGGAAACAGGTAAAGGAAGATTAATAAATCCCATAAAACTGCCATTGGAGAATGCCTGTCAAAATCCTATCAGTAAGTAGAACATATTTGTCTCTATCCCACCTGAAGCAACTGATGTTGAAGTGGAACCCATGCTTTTCCATCTATACAGGTTGCATTTCAAGTTTATCTTAACACCCAGATGTTTTATTGATCTGAGGATTATTTGGAAACATAGATAACTGGTTCGCCTAGTGGTTCACCATTTGTTGTGGCCACGATTCACCCTATTAAAACATGCTCTGATAGCAAATTTTTGAATGGGTCCCCTAGAAGTTTGATTTTTCATTTGTCGAAATGATTTGTTTTATTTTCCATGCCTGATGGCTAATCCATTGAATAAACCTCCACTGCAATGGCTCATTCCTGATACAGCCTAGCCCTTTATTCAATCCCTTCATCGGGACCTTTTAATCTTCACAAATGTGCATGATACATTTATGCCTGTGCAAATAATCACCCCCACCTTTATCATAATCGTGGGTGTGCTTAACTCACAAAATCTTCTGTCACATCCTTTTTTTTCCATCATAATTCCTCATAATCGAAACACTCCACAAAACAGGCGTAAACCCTTATGGGCCCATCGCAAATAACACAAGGCATTCATGGCTTCTGGACCCGATGGGTTTTATTAACTCAAATGTATATATTTCGGGTCCAAAGCCCCATCGCAGATCGCTATCGGCCAAGCCCCAAAGCTATGTGTATAAAGAGCGCATATGTCTTCCGGGCCCACCAATTATTATGGATTGGAGTGTATAACATTTCAAGTCCGGCCTTAGGGCCAGACGTGGTTTTTCCATATATTCCTTTGTTCTCGAAAAAACATTGAAACCCCGGTTTTCAAAGGCAAGTCTATATTTCAGACCGGACGGCACTATTAACCATACTTCATAAATATGTAGGGTCCGAAGTCCCATCGCATATCGCATATCGGCGAAGCCCCGACCTTATACACAATACGCACAGCGATATGGCAGACTCGTCGAGCCTATCAAATATGATATATATATATATTTTCGGGTCTAAAGTCCTGTCGCATATCATAATCAGCGAAGTCCCAGACTTTTGCATATTGCGATATGTGATATGCCAAACCCAACGATATTTATACACCTCGATATATAAACTCTGAGGTCCAGCCCGAGTGATCGGCAAGATATTTTCCTTGTTTTTTCGTGTTTTCCAAATTTTCCGAAATAACAAAGGGATCTGGTTTTTTGTGTAAGAGACGGGCCTATAGAATCTCGATGGTGTAATTGCACATCAAGGAAGTGGAAGGCATGGGTACTGCAACCCGCAGAGGGGAGGATACCCGATTGCAATTAAGTGAAGCCCTAAAAAACCATGCCAAGCCTAGGGGATTGAGCGGGAAATTGTGTGTTTCCTGTGTTTTATGCATAAATCCTTTTTCACACTTGTTCCCGTAGTTTTCTAAAATTAATGAACGAAGCATTTACATTTTGATTGAACATTTATGTTTTATTGTTCACAATCATGAAGCTAATGATAACTATCTCTGCAAGTGAGAAATAAAGGATGTAGGAGTGGATCCGATAGCAGATAAAGGCGATGTATATCTAGGTGACACCTCTACACCTCCGGTGTCGATACTGCAAAGCCGAAGCTTGCAGAAAGGGGTATGAACCGCCATAATGCATAATGAAGGCCTGCTTTGTGTCAAAAGGGAAGCATAGCACCGATCCATCAAGATGTCACTCCCTCCGAGAATACCTCAAAGCATGCCAGGTGTGGGAGGACGGGCACAGCTTCTTCAATTTCCTCCAAGAAATGATAGAGAATAATAACCGCTCCACACAGGCGCAACGAAAAGATACACGGCCATTATTTGTTTCATCGACAACCGTTCATTCCCCCCATGAAGTAGAACACTCCACCAAAGGTGACCTCGGCTTGTTAGCAGTTTCACCAACTGTCCTCATCTAGATATGTTGATCTATGTAATGAAAAGAGGGGAAATCAAAGGTCATGGAAGATGAGGATTCATTGAGGGCTGTATAACTATTACCTCCGAAGAGGAGAAAGGGCTTTTTGTTTTGCAAGAAACAGTTTGGACTTATTATGAATAAAGAGGACTACTTGTTTCAAGAAGGGGCCTTTAATTTCTTATTTATTTTCCTTTTGCTTTGAGGTGTTTGGAACCAGGGTGTTGCTGCTAGCATGAATATAAATGTGATTTGTGTCTATGCATATTGATGGCATATTGTTCATGATTATGCCTGTTTAATTGAATTGATTTAATTACACTGTTAACTTATGAGTGATCTCTGATTCTGTTGAATGCCCCGAAAATCGGGTCAACAACAAGGGGGATACCCGCCCGGTCCGGACCTTGGTTGGCAGCTCCTTATCCATTTGGTATAGAATTTGGTATAGCGGGTCCGACTGGGGATATGGGACCAGTTTCCCAATTTAGTGCGTGTGTGTGTGAGAAATATGGGTATTTATGTTCTAAATGGAATACTTCTATCCTAATTCTAATCTAATGCTATGCTATTGTATTCTAATAAACAGAAAAACATCGAAATTTATGCTAACCCGAGGTGTGATCTTTCTTCTATGCGATCTATTAAGATTTCAAACAATAACTGGTAATAAAGATCATTTAGCTATCATAAGAAATGAATTCGATAGAGATGAACTACTTCGTATAAGAAGTTAGACGAAACAGTTGTGAAAACTTATCGCATAAATGAGCTATTCATACACTAAACATAAACAAATAGTTATCACCGTACAAAAATGCCAAATGATAACTCAGACATCCATGCTGTAATATATAAACCACTGAAAACTGAATATCACTTTAACGCATAAGCATAAATGGTTAAGAGATAAAAGTACCATTTATAACTAGTCCTACTCATGAGCTTCAAGCGACAATTGATTTATCTTTCCTTGATTTAACATCCACTAAGAGTACAGAAGTGCAACATCAGTAGCAGATATCAAATGCAAATATCAAATAAACCCTGTTCCATTCATTCATCAAAACCTCCTCTGAGGGTGCAAAGTGCATGTTTTGAGGACAAGTTTTTGATAAATTTCTGGACCCTTCTCTAAATGCATGAGAAGGGTTTAAATACTACTAACTAAATAACTTATTTACAGAAATTGAGGATTCGGTTTAAATGATTGTCCTCTTTCTAAGAAAAACTATTTCTAAAATGAAATCTACTATCTAACTATTTCTAAATCTACTCCTTAATGTCACAAGTATTCAGTATTTTCCTAGGTGGAGTCGGCTGACTGTCTTCCGTGTTTGGTTGAGTTAAGCAAACAGAATCGGCAAGGGTTGGCATTATCTTCTTAGTAAAATTGATGATATACTTGAGAATCATCCAATGAATATGTATCATTACCATGTATGTCTGGTAAAAATCCCATTTCAACTTGGTTAACCCTTGGACTGCTTCTACTTTTCCTTTAGTCTTTTGTTTCCAGTTTGTTTCTATCGTTGATTTCTTGCAATTTTCGGGGCTTGCAGGTGACTGAGTAACTAGGGGCCTTCCTTTTCGAACAATTTTTCTTAGCGATGCGCGATTAGCGCTAATCGCGCATCGGAAACTATCTCTGTTTCTTGATCCGAGCTTCCCTGATGCGTTTTTTGCCTCTTGCGTCTTTTTCTCTCATCCGATATAAAGCTCAAAATTTGTAAAAATAGTGATTCTGTGAGCTCTTGACCCTGAGAATTAAACTGTCTGTTTTTGGTATCAGCATCGTTTAGTACCCATTCAACCATGGATGTATATGTGAAATCTTCGATAGATGCCTCAGAAGAGTTTCGCGGCTCTTTTTCTTCCTTAAGTGGATTAGGTGTGCCTTCCGAAATGTACATTGGAGCGTTGCCTTTCCTCCTCATATTTTTCGGGATACTATCTTGCATAACGCTTCGTCCTTCTTTCCTGCAGTTTACATTGAGGTGGAAGTAATGATAAAAGATTAATGACAGGAAAACTTTTAAATGCCAAAGATATGCAAAACATGCCACCTTACGCGAGCTATTTCTTCGAAAAACACAACACCATACTTCATTAACAACTGGAAACAACTCATTAATTCGCATTAAAATACATGACCAACTCTTGGCTGAAAAAGTTTTCTCGAATAGTGAGCCAGAACCAACTGCGATGGAGGGGTCCTGCGATTTTGCTTTGCGATATCGCAGATCGCTGTATCGCAAATCGCAACATCATCGTGCTATTTTTTATATCAAGGTTGCAGTATCGCAATATCGTAACATCTCAATTTTGCAGTATCGCAGTATCGCAATATCGCAATATCACAGATCGTTATAATCTTTATGTGTGATTCATGTGATTTTTGCGATGCGCGATATGGGATATCGCATATCGGTGATTTTTTTAGAGTTTATCAATGTGAGTGTTTCTTTAGTTTATGCGATGCGATGAGGTTTCGCGTCGCAATCTCGCTTTTTGTCATTTCAACTCATTAGAAGGTGCACCCTATCATTCTTTGTGTGATGTGATATCTCTTAAGGAGTGAATTTAATTTTCTTCATTATGAAACTTAGGTTTTTTAGATTCTTCAAGGTATTTTTCTAAGTCCATGATGTTGTAAGTTTCATCTAGAAAAGAAAATGTAACACTTACTGATTTTTTTTATTTTTACTAAGGGTCCCCACTTATTTAGTATTAGCAATAACACTTCATAAGGAGGGGGGTTGTT
>APFE030651011.1:20356-36189 GCA_000404065.3 Pinus taeda
AATAACTTAATTAATTAATTGATGAATTAATTAATAAATTAATTAATTGATAACCTAATAATGAGTTATTTATTGATTTTTTAGGATTTCAAGTAAAGGTTTCCACGTGTTGCTTAGTTTTAATCCATCGTCCCGATTCAAGTTATTCTTCCTTTTTTCTATTTCAATGGCTCCTTTGATTTTCCTTTTAATATAGTGGTCTTCTCTTCTAACCAGTTTGACTTCTTCCATGCAGATGTAATGAGAGGAAGAATGAACATGTTCTGCTAAGGCCGATTTTGAGGTCCTTTCTCTTCTTAAGTCAGCAGTGTGTTCTTTAATTCTAATATTAAGAAACCTATCTGTTTATTATGATTATTATTATTATAAAAGTATTCATGTATGTACAAAGACTTAGCCTATCCCATTGTAAAGATCCTTTTACTAGTCAATCTTGGCTAGATTGGCAAACAATAGTGTACATATTTATGTGTGTTTTTCTCAGGTTAGGGTTTCCACATTAGATCTTGTTGTTTGTCTTTGTGTTCATCTCTCTCTTGTAGGTATCAATCGTAACAATAAAAAGCCCTTCGAGTCTGTCAAAATGAAGTTGTAAGTGCCACTTGTAAAGAATATTACAAAAAACACCTTTACTAGACCACATTAGGAGTAGGAGGCACTTTACAGATATATGCAAGGCATTACGATCACAAGTGATTGGAATAAGCATGGCATTGACAATAAGGATCACAAGAGAGAGGCAAAAGCAAATATTGAACTTTAACCAATCTACATTAGCAAGAGACCAGCAATTGCAATCCAAAAGAGATTTAAATGTTTTCATTTTCCTTCACTTCCTTGTCATTAGTTTATTGTGTATAACCCAATGTTCTCAGAACTGAACTAGTCATCGAATCAATCAACCCCAAAACGAGGAACCGAACCGGAACTAGAAAAAAATCAAACCAAAAAATACATAAATATTTGAATTTTGGAAAGAAAAACATATACATTCATATGCATCCATATGAATCCAAACCATTATACACAAATACGCAAGTTTCTCATATATATAGCAAGGGTACATATAAACAAAATAGCACCAAGTGCACCCTATTTCTAGACCAAAAATACATCAACAAAGAGGCAGAAAAAATTCGAACCAAAAAATACATAAATATTTGAATTTTGGAAAAAAAATCATATACATTCATATGCATCCATATGAATCCAAACCATTATACACAAATATGCAAGTTTCTTATATATATAACAAAGATACATATAAACAAAATAGCACCAAGTGCAACCTATTTCTAGACCAAAAATACATCAACAAAGAGGCTCTAGATGGCCTAGAGTGCTCCAAATGGATGTTATGCTTCTTCATTGTTGCTTCCAAGGCTTCCATCTTCTTAAAGCATTTGGATTCTATGTGGCCATCTCGATTACAAAAGTGGCAATGTCTATGAGTCTTCTTCCCTTTGTTTTTATTTGTCTTATCATTTTATTGAAATGGCCACTTACAATACTAATGTAATGAAGCAAACTATCTCATCAAGTAAATATAAGAAATAAATAGGATAACGTAAAGCAATTTGCATGGATAAAAATAATTTGTTGAATATATAATATGAGAGATGATAACAACATGTGACATTGTCTATAAGCAAATAATGAATTGTCACCTACTTGAATAGACACGTTTTAGACATGTGACCCTAGGTTATTTAATATTGTTTTACTATGATTATTATTATTATTATAAAAGTATTCATGTATGTTACAAAGGCTTAGCCTATCCCATTGTAAAGATCCTTTTACTAGTCAATCTTGGCTAGCCTGGCAAACAATAGTGTAGATATTTATGTGTGTTTTTCCCAGGTTAGGGTTTCCACATTAGATCTTGTTGTTTGTCTTTGTGTTCATCTCTCTTTTGTAGGTATCAATTGTAACAAGAAAAAGCCCTTCGAGTCTGCCAAAATGAAGTTGTAAGTGCCACTAGTAAAGAATATTACAAAAAACACCTTTACTAGACCACACTAGGAGTAGGAGGCACTTTACAGATATATGCAAGGCATCACGATCACAAGTGATTGGAATAAGCATGGCATTCACAATAAGGATCACAAGAGAGAGGCAAAAGCAATCTACATCAGCAAGAGCCCAGCAATTGCAATCCAAAAGAGATTTAAATGTTTTCATTTTCCTTCACTTCCTTGTCATTGGTTTATTGTGTATGACCCAATGTTCTCAGAACTGAACTAGTCATCGAATCAATCAACCCCAAAACCAGGAACTGAACCGGAGCTAGAAAAAAAATTGAACCAAAAAATACATAAATATTTGAATTTTGGAAAAAAAAAACATATACATTCATATTCATCCATATGAATCCAAACCATTATACACAAATACGCAAGTTTCTCATATATATAGCAAGGGTACATATAAACAAAATAGCACCAAGTGCAACCTTTTTCTAGACCAAAAATACATCAACAAAGAGGCTCTAGATGGCCTCGAGTATCCAAAAAAATTCACGCTACAACAAATACCTACGTATCATCAAATTCATCGCTTATATTGGGATCAACATCATCAATATCACCTTCTAAGCATTAAGATAAGGTAGAAAATGTTAGAAAATTAGAAAGGTAGAAATATTTTCTTAATGTTGATAATTACTTGTGTTATTCTTGTATCCTTATTATCTTCCTTGTGTTCTTATTTTATCTTCTTTTCATCAAGCAATCATCAAACCAGAATATGAAGATCAATGACACCAGATGTAGGCACTCAGCCAGAGCTAAAACCCCTCTCTAGGGAAAGCCCAACCAAACTCTTCCACAAATCAAATTGAGACTATAAATTGACCAAAAGACCTTCCTCCTTGACCAAGTCAGCCTTCCAATATGATTTAGCAAACTTGAGTAGTCTCTTCTTGTCCAGCAGCTATAGCCTACAACCTAGCAACAACCCAAAATTTCGGCCCAGCTATTGTACTGCAATTTCAACCAGCAACTTCACACGTGAGGCAAGGAGAGAGAAAATTCGACTTCTTATGCTAGACAAAGACTTCCTTCTCCTTCGCTAGGGTTTCCTTCCTCTTCCTTGAATTTTGCACCTATTTTTGTCTCCAACAACTGCAAATCAAACCTATTGAGGATGTGCTCCAAATGAGATCGAGTTGTTGCCTTTATATAGTAGATTCTACCCCTCAACTAGGCCAACTTGTCTAGGTTGAGGCCAACTTGGTGGAAGAGGCCTAAATGACCTATTTTACATCAAAATAAATTTCTTGATTGGTTGATAAAGCCCAAGAAGGGTCTATTACATTATGTCATGAACAAGGACACTTGACATAAACCCTAGAAGCCTACAATGGAGGCTTTGACCTAAAACCATTGACCCAAGCATGAAACCCATGCTTAAATAAGTCAATTTCTTTTATAAAAAAATCATTTTACTTTCCTTTGACAAATACAAAGGCTCAAATACAATTATGAAAACCGACACTGGTTACATTTTTCAATAGAAAACGCTTAGCATGTCAACTCAAGATTTCGTTTAAGTGATGGCCACATTTTTACTAGGGTTATGATAGAGTTGTTCAATCAATGCCACTAACATCAAGGTACATAAAGGGCTTGATGCTCTTGATTAAATGTTAGTTCCATACCCTCGTGCACAACAAAAACCAATGTAAACATTGAAATCCCCCTAATCTTAAAGTACTAAAAACTATTAAATCTATTGGAATTTGAGTGGTACCAAAAATTCTACTTTATCCATATGAAATCCAATGACATTGAAACCACTCTAAAACATCCTAAAACAAGGAACGGTAATGTTAAAAATTTATGTAAATGGATAATTTACTTTAATAATTGAAGATTACTTACAATTTAATATTAGGCTACCCCACTCATATATTATTGTGTTTTTCCTTTTCTTTTTCTCTTTTTCTTTTTTAAAATAAAATATAAATTTGCATTTGGAGGATCCTTGGTTGCATTGTATGAAACCAGTCTGTTTGGTGAAAAAATCCCAGTTTGGTACTAAACTATCTATTTCCATACAAGAACCAGCTAGTTCGGCAATGAACTAGCCTACTCTAGTTCTGTGCCACTGATCGGTGACCAATTTAGGCATCAAAATGGCAGTTCCAATCCAGTTCCAATAAAACTAGTATGGCTAGCTTAAGTTGCCCAGCAGCTCCTCTCCCTTGGCATTTATAGAATCTCTATCCTCTTACTATGATATCCTTATAAAGTTGGCACCCCAATTTGGAGGAACAATAAGTTTTAAGCAGTGTTGATAATAATTGGCAATATTCGGAAATATCGTGATATTTTCGGCAAAACGAGATATCATCAAGAAAATATCACAATATTTCTTGCTTAAAAATATTACAATATTTCAAAAATATTGTCGATTTCCCGGTAAAATATCACGAGACGACCTTATTTATCGCCAAGCAAGCTGGGTTGCGGCTACAAAAGCAAATTTTTGGCTTTTATTTGCTCATTTTACTTTCTTAGTCTTGGAGAAGGAAGAGGAAGAGCTTTGTGGTGGTCTTCAAGGACAGATTGAAGATCAAACAACCATTATCACCAACAACTAAAAAATATTTATGGATCAAAGATTCTAGAACAATGAGACAAACTTCATTTCTTCTATTAATAGGTATGTCCTTAAAAACCCCTATGTTAATGATTTCTTTATAGATTTAGGGTTATGCTTGCTTGCCTCTTTCCCTACCAACATTTTGCTTATTTGTTTTTTTTTTCCATTTGCCATGATTTTCATGCCCATGAGCCAATGCGGTTTTCTCCATATTTGGACAGCAAGCTTCATTTTTTTTAAACTTTCTTATGCACCCTCTTATTGCCATTTTTCATTGCAAATAACGTAGTAAAAAAATATTTTTTTAAATGAGGTGGTTGTTATTTTTTGTGTATGGGGGTTTAATGCCAATTTTGTTTTTTTGGTTTGAATTGATTCACTACAAATATGCCAAAAGCCTTGGACCCATTTTGGGAGTATGGGGAACCTTGATGGTGGGACAAATCGAGCATATCTAACATGCAAATTGTGGGGACAAGATGACAAGAGGGGTTACGCAATTGAAATACCATCTGGCTAGACTCCCTGCACATGATGTTGGACTTTGTAAGGAATCTAGTGTGGAGCTTATACAAAAAGCTCTTGAAGCAATTAATGAAAAAGACAGAAAGAAGGAAGAGAAAGAAAGAAACAAGGTCGAACATGTAGGTAGATCTTTCGGGATATCTTCTTCCGATTTTGAGAATGAGGGTAGTGGGAGGAGCTCCATAGCGTCACCTGCTAGTGCTAATGTTATTGGGAGTGGGAATTCATCATTTTTTGTTCCACGAATAGGACATGGAACACAACCTTCCAAAAAATCAGTTGTTTAGAAAAAGAGAAGTAAGAAGCAGATAGAGTTATGGGGAGGTGTCTTTTCTAGAGCGACTTACCTCTCAGCATCACCAAACCAATCCATTTTGGGAGCCAATGTCTGATGCTATTGTTGTTGTGGACCCAAGGTACAAAAGTGTTACATATGATGAGTTGCAGGAGCCAATCCTTCAAGCAGAAAAGCAAGACATCAACTCTAAATTGGCAGAGTTGAAACAGACATGGGAGGTATCCGGAGTGATGTCTGATGGTTGGGCAGATAGGAAGGGTAGGACCCTTCTAAATCTATTGGTACATTGTCCTAAAGGTACCATGTTTATTAAATTAGTGTATGCATCAACACATATAAAAGGTGCAGCATTGATATGTGAGTTGTTAGATGGGTTCATCTGGGAGATTGGTGTGTAGAATGTGGTGTAAGTCATAAGAGATAATGCAGCTAATTATGTGTCTGTCAACAGCACCGCACATTTATCAATTTGTTGCTTGAGGATATGGGGAGGCTCTCCTTCATCAAGGAGGTGATTGATATGGCTAGGAGCATCCCCAAGTTTATATATAACCATGTTTTTGCTCTTAGCCTCATGAGGAGATACACTGGAAACAAGGAATTGCAGTGTCTTGCAATCACATGTTTTGCCACCAACTTTATTACTCTTCAGTCTTTGCTTCGATGCTAGTTTGAGTTGAAGAAAAAGTTTGTTTCTGATGAGTGGCGTGATTGTAGATACAGTGACAGACAATATGGGAGAGACATTGCAAAAATGGTGTACATTGACACATTTTGGCAGGGGGTACAAGAAGTGTGCTCAATTAGTGAACCTATAGTAAAGGTTCTAAGAATGGTAAATGGGGCCAAGCCTACAATGGCTTATTTGTATAAGGCCATGGATAGGGCCAAGGAGGCCATTCGTGCTTATTATGCAAACAAGGGTTATATTGGGTTTGATAGGCAGATGATGTTATGGGATGTGATTGATAGTCGGTGGACAGGGATGCATCATCGACCCATTCATGCAGCAGCACTCTTCCTCAACCCCGCATTTTCATACAAATGTGGCTTTGATTTCGATGGCAAGGTGATGGAAGGGGCTCCATTGTTGTATACATAGGATGGTACCTGATCCTCGGCTTTGTAGAAAAATCAATCGCAAGATATTCTTTTATCGGGATTGTGTTGGCCTATTTGACTTTGATGATGTTATTAGGGAAAGGACCCACTTCATGCCACGTAAGTGACAAGTCATGACTCATTATAATTTTCAAATTAGAATTTACTTATTTATATTTCTAGATTGTTAAAATTCAATTATGTAACTTTTATTTGAAAGTTTAACTATGTTTTAAGTTTTTAACTTTTTATTACTTTATTTTGTTGTAGATATTTGGTGGCGAAGCTATGGTACAAGGGCACCAAATTTGCAAAAATTGGCCATAAGAATCATGATTCAAACATGTAACTCTTCAAGGTGTGAGCACAATTGGAATGCATTTGAGAAAATACACTCAAAAAAGTGCATTGTAAAGTGTCAAGAGTCAAGACTCATTAGTTTTTTTGACACTCTTACTGGTTAGAGTTCTCACGCCTCAATCACTATGTATATGCATTACAATCTCCAACTTCGAGTGAAGCAAGTAGAAACACCAATGGATCCAGATGCCATTTCCTTAAACAATATTGATGTATTGTCTCAATGGAGGGTGGAGTTTGAGGTGCCCATCTTGGAGGAGTCACTTGCATGGTTAAAGCGAGAGGAACCATTAGAACAGGGGCAGCAAGAGGAGGACTCGAGGGAGGAGTAGCACGAGGAGAAGTAGGAGTTAGAAGAGGAGGAGGAGGAGACTGTGGGAGCATCAACGTCAACACCATTTGCTATAGATATAGGAGAGCACAGTCCCATACCCAACAGTAATTATTTGACATTAGATGTAGGGTCAGGGCGTTCTACTGCTAGGGGCAGGCCTTGTAAACAGCCCATCATGTTTTCCCGTAAAAGGGGGAGAGGGAACTGATCTCAAATAGCTAGTTGCTAGTTTTATTTTTTTGCTACATACAACTCATGATGATGAGATACTTTTTTATATGTGATGTTATTTTGTATTGGTTCTCCACATTTGAGTCCTTGATTAGACAAATAAGAGGGATCAGCGGGATTTGGTATCGTCTTTGATGTATCCTTTTTATTATACATCCACTACATCATATATATCAATGCTTTCTTCATATTTATGTGCCAATGTGTTTATTTCATGTTGTTATTGCTTTATATGTTTAAAAATATTTAAAAAATGAATATGTTATGCATGTTTTATGTTTGCCGATATTTTCATCGATATTGTCGATAAGATGTTGTCAGAACCCTAGCCAATATTTTGTCGACACTGATATTTTCAACACTAGTTTTAAGACTCAAGAGAAAATCACCTCCATCTTTTCGTATTGTTTTTCTGATCTTGAAAGGGAGAAATCACCTTTTCCTCCGATCGCTGCAACAACATGTTAGCAGCCATAGCAACCTATATATATGGCAATCCTAACAAGTAAAACAGGTGCATAAACCTCATAGCCTACATCTACTGATAGCTACTTTGGATCAACATGAGTTCAGACTTCAGAGGTCTTCACAACACAATTCAGCCCTAATTCATCCTTCCAATGAGTGTTGCATCCCTACACTCTAGTAAACACAAAATTGGCATCACGGTATTCAAAGGCAACCAAATTCCTCAAAAAAAGACTCGACTTTCAAGATGAACCTCATATTGGAATAATGACTGCAATTAATGAAGATAAAAGCCTACTTGAACGTAGACGCACAATGACAAAATTGAGAAGATAAGCAAACCCCCATGTTTAACAATGACAACACCTCTGCCTATTTGCACCCTTCCATGCAATAAAAACCAAAAAGCAATTCATACCTGGTCCTTAATTAATAGCATTTCCATTTTGTACATGAATTTATCTTTTTTAAATAAATTTTGGATATTTTTTGTATTCTTTAATTTTTCCAATTCAATAGTTTTGTGACCGAGTCCAACTACCCTCTAAATCAAAGAACTTGTCAAGCATGATCAAATTCCAAATGGTGCACATTTACAATATATGTTAACCATCAAGCATTTAACTTCGTAATATAGAAGAACCAAACATTCTGCCTGTTTAGAAACCAGGAGCTACACTAGGTGCAAAAGGGAGTGAAATCTCATCATTAACTTTTGCACGAGTAAACATCGTCTAGGGTTCATCTTCTACGGTAGCGGCAGTGCTAAAACCATGTTATGAATAAAATATAGATATAAATAATTTAAATATAAATAATAATAACACATCATAAATAATGTTTAATTAGTAACTAGTTAATGAAGAGATATGTCCCTAAGAACATGACCATTCATAAAGGGACACCTACCTAGGGTATATAAGTAGGCCCTCACTCTCATTTGTAACATCATTCTCATTCATACATTTTAATATATACTTCTATATCTTCAATGAAAATCTTCATATTCATAGTCTTCTGGAATATTTAACTTTGGAATATACGAACCTTGTTTGTTACATTGGTAACAAAGGATTCCTCTGAGTATACAAACTTTGTTCGTTACATTGGTAACAGAGTTGTTCGATTTTCTAGCCGCTCAACCACTACACAAAGCCAATCTGATCTAGCCTTTGGCCAACAATTTTCGTCAACCTTGTTGTTGTCACAATTCAAGTGTTTTGCTACAAATTTGGTGTTTCTCCGTTTCGCCATCAGGCCTTTGGCCATAGAGTAAAAAATAAATCAATAAAAAAAAAACTAAAAATAGAAAAGAAAAAAAAATCATATATTAAAAATAAAAAAGGTCAAATAAAAAAATATCAAAGAAAAAAAAATCAAAATATACTATGAAAGTTCAAAAAAACAAACAAAATTAAATTATAAAATATATTAATATATAATATATATAATATATATATTATATATAGTATATTAAAAAATAAATTAATTAAAATTGCAGCGACGAAATGACTACCAAAAACGTTGTCACAGTTGTCGATGTGCACTCCAAACCGCCACACAAGATTCTTGTCGCCACTGCGTCCAACCATTCCACAGGTCTTCGTTATTTGCATTGTGATAGTTGAGAAAAAGTGTAAATCCGCTGCCAACCTTGTTCAAATAATATAATTAAAACAAGACAAAAAAAATCCATCACAGTCGTTGACCATCAACATTCATCTCTACTATCTGTATCAGCGCGTATCTGTGTTGGGGTTCGAAATTATCTCAAATTGTTGATACCGTACAATGCTGGAAATTTCAAGACGTGCGACAGTCTATCTTAACTTGCCCAAAACCGAAGTTGTAGCAAGCACCCACAATTATGCATTTACAAAAAAGGAAACATTGGTCAATGAATTATCTGGTCGCGACGATTATCATTGAGAAAAGACTTCACTTGAGGGTTACGACGTTACACAAAAGTCGGCTAGTCTTCCACCATTGACGTAACAATAACTTATATTAAGACGGGAGAATCAATCTACCAAATTTGAAAAAGTTGGAACAACATATAAGGTGGAAATTACAAAGGTAATAATTATTAGTTAAAAGGGGCAAAAAATATAAGGGAAATAATAAAGTTATTAAAATAAACAAAAGGAAAATTATTTGATATAGTCATAAGATATAAAAAGAAAAAGGTGATATTAAAAAGGGTCAAGATACAAGGTGAATTTTGAATATATATATATATAATATATATATATATAAATAGGGTTACCTTAAACCCAAAGCTCTTTTGACGAATGCAAATGAGTTTAAAATTCTGAATTGAAAGGAAAGTAAAAATAGAGACCATTAATGAAAAGATTTCCTTAAAACCTTTAGTAAAGTGTTAAGTACACAAGCTCAAATTCTTGGTGTTTCTCCGTCTCGCCATCAGGCCTTTGCCATAGAGTAAAAAATAAATCAATAAAAAACTAAAAATAAAAAAGAAAAAATCATATATTAAAATAAAAAAGGTCAAATAAAAAAATATCAAGAAAAAAAAAAATCAAATATATATGAAAAGTTAAAAAAAAAACAAACGAAATAAATTTAAAAAAAATATATATAAATATATATATATATTAAAAAATAAATTAATTAAAATTGCAGCGACGAAATGACTACCAAAAACGTTGTCGCAGTTGTCGATGTGCACTCCAAACCGCCACACAAGATTCTTGTCGCCACTGCGTCCAACCATTCCACAGGTCTTCGTTATTTGCATTGTGATAGTTGAGAAAAAGTGTAAATCCGCTGCCAACCTTGTTCAAATAATATAATTAAAACAAGACAAAAAAAATCCATCACAGTCGTTGACCATCAGCATTCATCTCTACTATCTATATCAGCGCGTATCTGTGTTGGGGTTCGAAATTATCTCAAATTGTTGATACCGTACAATGCTGGAAATTTCAAGACGTGCGACAGTCTATCTTAACTTGCCCAAAACCGAAGTTGTAGCAAGCACCCACAATTATGCATTTACAAAAAAGGAAACATTGGTCAATGAATTATCTGGTCGCGACGATTATCATTGAGAAAAGACTTCACTTGAGGGTTACGACGTTACACAAAAGTCGGCTAGTCTTCCACCATTGACGTAACAATAACTTATATTAAGACGGGAGAATCAATCTACCAAATTTGAAAAAGTTGGAACAACATATAAGGTGGAAATTACAAAGGTAATAATTATTAGTTAAAAGGGGCAAAAAATATAAGGGAAATAATAAAGTTATTAAAATAAACAAAAGTTATTAAAATAAAGTTATTAAAAAGGGTCAAGATACAAGGTGAATTTTGAATATATATATATAAGGGGTTACCTTAAACCCAAAGCTCTTTGACGAATGCAAATGGAGTTTAATTCTGAATTGAAGGAAGTAAAAATAGAGACCATTAATGAAAGATTTCCTAAAACCTTTAGTAAATGTGTTAGTACACTATTTAAAATCAAAGGATCGCTCGCACAAAGAGATATTATAGTCTCTATTGAGTCCTACTAAATTATGTTAGTCCTAAATGTGCTAAACAATTAGTGATTCTTGAATCAAATATAATTGAGATCAATTTTGTTGACACAAGTGACAAACAATACGACATAAACAATCTACAACTAAGTATTGGGGATTATACCTTTATCTCGCAATTCACCATGAAAACCTTATTTTTTGACGATAGTGACATTGTTTTGGGCTCACCCTAGATGGAAACTCTAGGGCCCTTTATCCTAAGTACAAAAAAGAATTTTTTGACATTTTCCCACAAAAAGGAAAAATATAACGCTACAGGACGTTATTTTGAAGCCAGATTCAATGACGCCGAAAGACATACAAGATATCTCAAAAGTAATTTTTCAAGAAGGTAAAAAGGTGATACAAAATATGCAAAGGGAAGTTAACAAAATCATTGCTGACAAAAATGAAGAAGTTACTTGCCTCAAGTACCACAACGAGAAATTATTAACGGTAATTAAAAAACTTAAAAATGACAAAAAAATCCTGGAAAAACAAACTAGAACTCGACATGAAAGATGTATCGAAGTCTTCAAGTGTAACCATCCAAGTTGAAGAAAAAGGAACAAACACCGAGCTAGTCAATATCAGAGCTCAAGAAGATGACAACCCAGTTGAAGGGAAAACATATTCAGAAGTTGCAGTTCAAATGATGAAAATCCAAATGAAAATTTTGTAACCAACTCAACAACATCAATATTTGAAGTAAAGCAGAAAGTTGTCACATACAAGATAAGAGAAAATCAAACCACAAGAACTCCCTATCAACATCTGAATCACAAGAGCAAACAACTCAATCAATCTGCATATCTATTTCACTCAGATCGGGACAACAAACTTTTGTTCCAAAAACCACTAATGTTAGTGCATTTCAATCTTGTGATAAAAGTTCACACGAAGTATCCAGTAACCGCAATATTTCACAAAAGATTGATTTTGGATGATCAGATCCTTTCTCAGTTTGATAGTTTTATTTATCGCTCCAAGGATCATATCAACTTGTATCAATGAAAATGACAGTTCTGAGACAAGAAGACATTAGAAACAGAAAAAGGGATCAAGTCTTTTCATCAGCAAGCTTTGAGGACAAAGCTTTTTGAGGGGGGAGGCAATGTTATGAATAAAATATAGATATAAATAATAATAACACATCATAAATAATGATTAATTAGTAATTAGTTAATAAAGAGATATGTCCCTAAGGACATGACCGTTCATAAAGGGACATCTGCCTAGGGTATATAAATAGGCCCTCACTCTCATTTGTACCATCATTCTCATTCATACATTTTAGTATATATTCTTGTATCTTCAATGGAGATCTTAATATTCCAACTGGAATATTTAACTTTTGAGTATACAAACCTTGTTTCTTACAGAAATAGGAGCTACACTAGGTGCATAAGGAAGTGAAATCTCATCATTAACTTTTGCATGAGTGAACATCTTTTTGGAAATCATTGTCACAACTACAAAGAAATATTGAACAAAAAATGACCGATAGCTATTCCAGTCAGCAGCAGAAGCAAAAGGCCATAATAAACAATTGCAAAAATAACAGAGTTTATGGGTAATCAAGAAGACTGAACCTTGCGGGAACTGGAGAAAATGGGGAACAAAACCTCCCATCCTCCTTCAATTACCAACTTTATCCTGCTTTTCTCATATGTAATGTGCTCTTGCCAACTTATACATGGCAAGAGGATGCCACTCTCAAGCCAGTTCAATAGCATTTCTGATTGAGGCTTCTGTTTAAATTTTTATAAGTAACCATTGGAGGTGTATACAAAAGTAAGTTAGCCCAGTCATCCTCTATTATTCTTTATCTGAGTGTAAGTTGCTAACAAAAGCTTTCCCACAAAGACAACTAACATTTAAGTAATGTCATATTAAAAAATTTAAAGTGAAAGAGATGAAGATACCTGAAAATGGATCTGCAATGCAAGGAATAAGCAATGACTGCAAGAGATGCACCATGATGAGGGTAGGAATGAGCAAATCGTTTGCCCAACCAGAGAATTCGTTCTTGTCGATTATTCCTTGACCTCTCCATTCTAATAGCACCAAAAATCTGATCAACACAGTCTTCCTCACACATGGTAAATGCTATCTCCAGCGCTGCATCTGAACAATAGAAGGACAGCATAGCTACAGAATGGTGCAGAACTTGCAACTGTGCCTTCTTGTACATCTCTCCTGCATTAACTGATAACTGAGCCCTTTTCTAAACTGCATGTAAAATTACACTGAATATCACTCATGTAGTAATGCTCAGAATGACATTACTTTGCATGAGAACCATACCATCATAGATAAAAGGAAACCATACTATTCAAACACCTTCCAACTACGGAAAACAACATTCAAAAAGGTTTAAAGGAGTACCTCCTAACAAATGAGCTTCTTGCATGCGGTTCAGCAACAGTTTCAAAAGTAAATCTTGATATCTGTGTGTCTGGGGTGATATATGAACAATTTCCCGCAGCAATCTCTCCAAGGAATTAACTTTATCTTGAAAAATTTTAGTATCATCCACAGAGAATGCATTAACTGCTGGACCAATAGAAGCTGGAAAAGTAACAGGTCCTTTTATATCTATCTCACCTAAAGAACAAGCAGGCTCCCGCTGTGGCAGGCAGTTTCTATTAGCCTGTTCCCTAAGATTGATCAGTTGTACTACCTGAGCATCTGCAACACCACAAAGTGCTTCAACCCGCTGAGTTTCTGATATCGATGGAATGCCTAATAGAACATTCCATGTCTGAGAAGCCTTTTCATAATCAAGAGATTTGACATGTGCTCTTGCAAGTCTGCATAAATAGTCTGTCAGTCGAGGCTTATCATCTGTTGCCTTGGCAATTTCAATAATTGACTCACAAGCCTCCAAAACCTTATCAAAATTTTCAGATGCTTCATACAATTCAGCAAGCCCCTGCACACAAAGAACAAATTTATATATATATGCATTGCAGTCTCAAATAGTGTGCTCACAATGTTCAGCAGCACAAGAATTCATTAATAGAGAGGGCAGATAAATAGCTTTGCAAACCCAAAGAATGTATATTCTTGAAATACAGTGAGAAAACAAATTTTTACCACCACAACTATGAATTCATCCAAAAATGTTCAGATATAGCTATAATCACATCCAAAATTATTAGATTATGCCCAAACGAGTTCTGACAAGCTGTCTCGATTTTCAAATAGCTTGATTATGTTCATATTTTGACCAGCATGTCACAACTCACAAGTATGGATGCTTCTAGGAATGAGCATATCTCATATAAATCCCAGTACAAAAGAAATGCTGGCACTGTTTGAATTATAGCATCCAATGACAACAATATAAATTCATGCATAGTAGTGATTTGAATATCCATTTATGCTAGAATCTTAATAGCAGAGAATTTAAGCTCTTAGAGAATGAACCATAGTTGCACGAAGCGCGCCCCCCCCCCCCCCCCGGTTCCAAGCCCCGAAGCGCGTCCCGTACGGAAGCGCCTAGGAAGCTTGGCCGGAAGCGCCGCTTCGGCATTTTTAGACGCTTCCTGGAAATTTGGAAGCGCTGTACGGAAGTGCCGCTTCCGAAGCACGTTTCGTACGGCACTTCAAGCGTCGGAAGCATGGCGCTTCGAAGGAGGAAGCATACACTTCCATACGCTTCCAAAAAAGCTTCCAGAAAAGCATTTAGAAAATCGTTTTTTGTTTTCAATTTTTTTTTAATTTTAGGTGAGTTTGCGTGTTGGGGTTGGGTCCACCTTGGGTTAGGGTGACGAATGAAGGCAAAAAAATATATAAATATAGCAGATGCTCCCTCATGGTAATGTTAAATTCTTAAAGTAAAAGGATGAAAATGAAAAATAAAGGAGAATGTCACTTTATTTTGACATTCTCCTTTATTTTTCATTTTCATCCTTTTACTTAAATTTTTAACATTACCATGAAATGACTCAGGATGTTTGAGAGTAGTTCCAGCCTCATTGGACTTCATATGGAGAAAATAGAATTTCATATTCTATTCAAAATTCAGCAGACTTAACAGTTCTCAGGAATTCAGGATCAATGGGATTGTGGCATTTCATTAGATTATATCAAGTATGAAGGTATGCGATTAGCATTTAATCAAGAGCACCAAGCCATATGTGTACCCTAGTGTTGGTGGTATTGATTGTTGAACTCCTTTGTCATGGCCTTAGCAAAATGTACCCTTCACTCAAACCAAAATCATTGATGAGGCATGTTAAAGCTTTTTCTACCATATCTTAAAACCTGGGTTAGGAAGTTTGATAAAAAATAGGCGGTCTTGATTGATGTCCCTAGCGAATCGAGGTAGAGACGAAGGTTAGACAAGAGGAGAAGA
>APFE030651011.1:44917-61119 GCA_000404065.3 Pinus taeda
AATTGCTAGAAAAGCATGTAACGTTGGACCATTTGTATATTAAGCATTGGAGAATCTGTATATTATCACTAGAGAATTTGTATAATAAGCGTTGGAGCATTTGTATATTATCACCGGAGCATTTGTATATTAAGCGTTGGAACATTTGTATATTATCGTTGGAGAATATAACGCTATACATTATCACTAGAGCATATATTAACGTTGTATATTATCTTTGGGGCATTTGTATATTAATGTTGTATATTATCATTGGAGCATATAATAGTGTTGTATATTTAAGTGTTGGAGAATATATATTAAACATTGTTGTATTAATGTTGGAGGCAATGCTTTGAAGTAATGATGTTGTCATTCGTTCCAATTCAATGCTCAACACTGCCATAAGTTGTGCCAGACGTTGTGCCAGAAAATAATAATGACGTTGTGCTAGAAAATAATAATGAAGCTGGCAGAAGTCACACCAAACATTGTATATTAAATATTCTACCAACGCTCTCCATATATCAAAGTTGTTTATATAGTGAATTAAATGGATGTTGCTCAATAATATTAATGTTGGTTAACATTGCTCCAAGGAGGCCACAATAAATGTTGCTCAATAAATATTAAAGTTGTTCAATGAATATTAACATTGCCTAATGATGTTTCTCCAAGGAGGCCACAATAATGCTCAATTCAAACATATATTCAACTCAATCTAAATAATATGTGTCAATGCAATATATATTCATTAAGGAATTAATAACTGTTGCTTGCAAATATAGTATTATGCCAGACTTTGTAAGAAAAATGTATGATGTGTAACTCCTTTATGTCCTTCATAATTTATTGAATAACAAATGAATAAGGTATTGACAATAATGTCACCCCAACTGATTTGTTCAATTGGATTGAATTGAAATGAGTCTAACAATTGAAGCCAACCTTTCGAGCACCTAGCATTTTTATTAGATTGAGACCAACATTCTCCATAGTGTATTATTCCAACTCTATCATATGTCAAGAACCCTAAATACAATGTAACGGGCGCATAGGATACAAGGTTGTCCAATGAGATCATATGCACAATACTCATTATCTGTCTCTATGTCTTCTGTCATCTTTGTCGTTGTTTCTGTTCCTGTCTATTTTGAATAGCCATGATTATATTCCTGATCACAGTCATTATTCTTCCTTGTGGTACTTTCCCCGTAAAGATTCATCTCTCATTATTACATAAAGGAATTGTTTTGAGCGCTTACTTCTCTTTAGACTACTATCTTATTCTTTTATTATTTTCTTGTGATCAATTCACACAAAAATAGAATCTAAACCAATTCTTGGTTTTTTAGGGTTTTGATTCATTTGCTTCATTTTCATTTGTAGCTTTTAAATGTACGCATTTATTCAATGTGTCAATGATAGAGATGGGTTGATAAACTCTTGTTCCCCTCCTTTTCCAATGAATACAACCATTCAGTATATCAATGTTGGTGATGTCTCTTTTAATGGAATGCGCTGGGAAAATTTGTGTTCTCTCCTTTTTCATTTTTTGCTGCATGTATTCTCCTTTGCTAGTGAAATGTCCTTGCAAAAGCAATATTGCATTGAACTTTGCTTCATTTTTTACTCTAAATTCATTTGCATTTAGATATTTATTTGCCCTCACCTTCGTTTTCTTTAAAAAAAAAATCTACTCAGGGCATTGTGCCAAGGATAGTCCTTTTCCCGAGATATGGAGAATGATTGTTTCATGTCATGCTATTTCTTCTTCTATACCAATACTTCAAGCCTTTACCAATTGTATACATTTAACTCCAACATTCAAATATGGCTTAGAGTTCAAATATTTGCTCTCAAAATAAAAAGTTGAAAGATATAAAAGAGTCCTATTTATGCTATGGAATGTATCATTATAGCTTAATTACTTGTTGGCTTTTTTATTGCAAAATCATTTTCATTTCAATTGCAATCCTAAAAGATATATGCATGAAATTATATTTTACATCAATACAGTATTTGATTAGTTGCAGAGATAGTTATCTTCACATAAAGGTTGCAAGTAATGTGGTTCGGATGTAGATCTCATGATGGTTCATGATGAATGCTTCTATAAACCAAACATAAAAATGTGTAAAATTTGCTCCTCCACATAATGGCAGCAACTTTTCTTTTGCTTTCACATATATATATTTGAAAAGATCTCAGTTTTGCTCCTTTTTTTCACAAGTCAAATGTTAGCTAAATTTATGAGTTATCATAATGTACATTGATGGATGCCATATACATATTTAGATTCATTAGAAGCTGAAGAATTTTGAGGAAATTCCGATGATGCCAATATATATTGAGCTAGGCTCATCTTCAACATGATTTGACTAGATATCCAAATGTCTAACAGGACTATGTACATTTGAGAATACTTATTTACATGCTTATATACAAGATATATACATACGTAAAATTATTTTTTTATTTTTTTCCAATCAAATTTTGCATTAAAGTATAAAATTTTGAATAATGACCCTGATTGATGTTGCTTGCTCATGAAGAAGATGACTTGATCTCACAATTTGATGATGGTCCTTTGTTCATGTTGCTTCTTGACTGCTTCAAATTCTTGACACAATCATATGCTTCTCATATATTCAAATGGTTCTCTAGCGAGAGGCTTCGTAAATATATCTGCAATTTGTTCTTTTGTGGGTATGTACTCCATCTTCACTATTTGCCCAGCCACTTGTTCTCTGAGGAAGTGGTACTTTATAGGGATATGTTTAGTCTTTGAATGAAGCACAAGATTTTTCGAAATGCTTATTACATTTGTATTGTTGCACTTAATAGATATAGGTTCACTGAAATTTACCTTCATATCTTGTAGAGTACGTTTCATCCATGACACTTGTGTGCAACAAGCAACAGCTGTTATGTATTCGGCTTCTGTTGTAGATAGAGAAACTGATGATTGTTTCTTGCTTAACCATGCAACCAAAGACTCTCCTAAGTAGAATGCACCATCACTTGTACCTTTTTTTTCATCCACACAACTGGCCCAGTCTGCATCTGTGTATGTTGTCAATGTAAAGTCCTTCCCTTTTAGGTACCACAGATCATAGTTTGTAGTTCCTTTCAAGTATCTGAATATCCTCTTTGTTGCTAATAGATGACTCCATGCGTTGATTGATATCTTGCCACTAATCTGACTACCAACATTATATATGGTCTAGAAGTTGTTAGGTATAGCAAGGTTCCTATCATAGATCTGTAAAGCTTTTGATCAACATCAAGCGATTCATCATCTTCACATAACTTGCATCCAATTGCCAAGGGGGTTGAGACAGGTTTACACTCTTCCATTTGAAACTTTTTCAACATATTACAGGTTTACAATATTTCTCTTGAGAGATGAATATGCCTCCTGACTTTTGTAGAATTTGTAGCCCTAGGTAAAAGGTAAGTTCTCCAATCATTGACATCTCAAATTCAAACTTCATCTCTTCAGCAAAACATTTTTACTAGATGATCTTTATTGCTACCAAACATAATATCATCCACATACACAACCACAATTCGTAATTCATCTCCATTAGCCTTTATGTACAGAATACTACCAGCTCCTCTTTTGAAACCCTGTTTTTGAAGGTAATTATCCAGCCTAGAGTACCATGCCCATGGTGCTTGTTTAAGGCCATACAGTGCCCTCTTTAGCCTACAAACATAGCTAGGATTATTTGATAATAAAAATCCTTCAAGTTGTTCAATATAGACTTCTTCCTTAAGTTCTTCATTTAGAAAAGCAGGGTTTACATCCATTTGGTATACTTTGAAATCATTAGAACAAGCAAAAAGGCCAAAAACAACTTGATTGCCTCCAATCTCGCAACTGGTACAAAATTTTCTTCATAGGCAAGACCTTCTACTTGTGAGTAACCCTTGCACACTAGTCCGCGTTTGTTTCTAACAATTTGACCTTGTTCATTCATCTTGTTTTTGAAGACCCATTTTGTGTCGATGACATTTTTTCCAATTGGTCTTGGTATTACATTTTTTCCAATTGGTCTTGGTGTTAGTTCCCAAATCTTGTTCTTTTCTATTTGGTCTAACTCCTCATTCGTTGCAGCTATCCAGTTTTTGTCTTTACTTGCTTCATCAAAGTTCTTTGGTTCAATCTATGACAGCATAGCAATATGAACTTGGTCTGATTTTTCTGCAAGTTGCCTCCTTGTTTGCACTCCACTTTTATCTCCAATAACTTGAATGTCAGGATGATTGTTTTGTGTATATCTTGAGGTACCTTTTGAATGAGTCTTTGTCTTTTCTAATTCTTCATCTTGAACTTCATTTTCTTTATTGTCATGATGATGATGGTCTGGAGGATTGATAAAGTATGTGCTCTTGTTCTTATCAGGTAGCTCTTCATCAAACTTTACATCTATGCATTCCACAATCTTATGCAGTGTTTTATTATAGCACCTGTATCCCTTACTTTTTTATGAATATCCCAAAAATATTCCCTCATCTGACCGAGCATCAAACTTTCCTAGCTTTTCATCATTATTTTTGATATAGCATTTACTCCTGAATACTTTAAAATGTTTGATTGAAGCTGGCTTACCGTGTCATAGTTCATATGATGCCTTATCACAATTTGGTATGAGATGTGGCCTTATTGAGAATATATATTGTTGTATGTACCCCTTTTGCCCAATAGGTTTGAGCAATGTTTCTTTCTTGCATTGTGGCTCTAGCCATTTGTTGAACATATTTGTTTTGTCTCTCTACAACTCCATTATGTTGAGGTGTGTCTGCAATAGTACACTGTCGTTTTTATGCCAAGTTCATCACACAAGTCTGCAAACTCGTTTGAAGTAAATTCACCTGCTTTGTCTGACCTTATGCACTTATCTTGCACCCTGTTTGATTTTTTGTTAGTGCCTTGAATATTTTGAACTTCTCAAACGCTTCTGACCTGTTTCTAAGAAATGCCACCTATGTCAATCTAGACTAGTCATCAACTATCAGCTTTAAATATTTTTCTCCTCTCGGTGCTTCTGTCCTGGAGGGTCCACACAAATCCATATGAACTAGCTGCGAAGGCTTACTACTTGACAATTTATCTTTGACTTTGAATGATGTCTGTGTTTGTTAGTCCATTTGACATGATTTGCAAGTAGTATTTTGAGGCTTCTTTATTATTGGTAGATCTTTGATGGCTTTCTTCTTACTAAGATTGATGATGTGATCAAAGTTGAGATGCCCCAATCTCCTATGCCATAGATGCCCCGATCTCCTATGCCATAGCCAAGATTCATCTTGTTTGTTGATGTAGCATTCTTCATTCTCTTCCTTCAAAATGTATACATTATTCTCTCTTCGAACACCTTTAGCCAGAACCTTCCCAGTAGTTGTTGACCTGATTTCACAATCATGAGCTCTGAAGAGAACATCACAGCCTTTGTCAGGCATTAGACTTACACTCGGCAAATTATGTTTTAGACCATCTATAAATAGTACATCCTGAGCCTTTCTTTTTCCATTATTCAGACTAGTTTTGCCCTTTCCTTTAAATCTTCATACTTCATCATTGCCAAATATGACATTTCCAATTTTATTTTCATCTAAGCATACAAACTTTTTTTTATCTCCTGTCATCTGTCTAGAGTAGCCACTGTCCATGTACCATTCACTGTTTTGATCTTTGAGCATATAGAACTAGGTCACACTTATCAGCTTTATTTTCTTCCTTCTTCTTGCTCCACTAAATGCATTCATCTGTTCTATAATTGTTCTAAGATGATAACCTATTGTCTTTAAGTTGATATTCATATGACACGTGCCCAAAGTTATGACAGTAAAAGCATTTAGTTATATCAGAGGAGGAACAAATGCATTTTTGTCTAGATTCATGTTTGTTTTGACATATGTGAGCCTATTGTTAGCCTCACTTCTCTTGGGATTCCGAAGATCATTTTTCTGACATAAGCTCCGCAATCTATGGCTTTATGTCCAAAATTTTTACAGAGGTAACGATACCCGTAGGAAAAAAACTTGTACCTAATAGTGGATGTCGTTTGAGGATATAACCATCTTGACATTTGATAATCCTATCTCCTGAAGAAGTATGGTCTCTGATACTTTGTTGTTTGATTGTCCATTCCTTTTGTCTTTTGCACTTTTCCAACAGTGTTTCTTTGTAGTTGTTCATTTGATATTGGAGCGTTGCTCAAATTTATGTTCTTAGATTGATGTGAACTATTATTGTCTCCCTTTACAACTTTTACAAAAGTAATTGTCTTTTTCTCCTCTGCCTTGGATTCACTGGATTCTCCTTCACAGCCTAACCCAACCTTCATGAGTGGAGACCTCTGAGCATTTAATATCACATCCAGTTTTGTAGATCATTTTATATGTTGAATATTCATGTTTAAATCAATTTGTGCCTTTTCTAGCCTCTTTTTTAGACTCGCAACCTCTTCTTCCAATCTTTCACACTCCTAGTTTTTCTCCTTTATTTACTACATCATAATGTCTTCCACCTTCTTTGCTTCTTCAAGTTCAACTTTCAACTTGATAATTTCTTCTAAATTCAATTCTTCTTTTACACATTTCAATAGGATCTCTTTTTGCTTCTATTCTTTTGTTTAAGCCTATCTATTTCATCCAGGGCATTGATCAACTCCCCCTCACAATCTACCTCACCTTCCTCTTCTTCTTCATATTTCTCACAATCTTTTTCAAATTCTTCCAAGGATATCAACATGAACTCACTAGTTCCATCTTCACTAGAGGATTCATTGGAACGTTCAAATACACTACTATCTTCTTGAGAAGATAAGTATTTCCTTTTAAACTTTTTCTTTTTCTACATTTTATTAGAATTGTTCTTTTCTTTCCCTTTAGGCTGATTTTCTTCTTTCTTATAAGAACATTTGGAGACATAATGCCGCACTATTACACAATTAAAACACTTAAATGGAAGTTTTCCTTTGTACTTACCTGTACCATTCTTCAATTGTCTGACAAATTTTGTTCTTCTTCATGAAAAACCCAAATACGAACATTCATTTTCTTCTATAGACTTGTATGCCTTGAAATTTGCATCTATAGTGAATAACTTTCCTTTTGGAATTATAATCTCATATGTTGTCAACAAACCAAGTAGTTGATCGTTGTTCAAAGTTTCAAAATTTGTTGTTTCTTCTATAGCTGAAACCTTAGGATTGAACTTAGAAGGTAATGACCTCAATATTTTTTAACTGTTACACTTTCTTCGATTGTTTCTCCTAGACCCATCATGACATTTACGACTTCATCAACTCCTAAAAAAAAACTTAGCAATATCTTAATTTTCATTATGTTTTAAAGTCTCAAACTGCGTTCTATATACTTGTAATTTGGCAAGCTTTACCTTTTTATCTCCTTCGCGAATATTTTTCAATTTAACCCAGATATCTTTGGCTATCTGACAATGCATTACTTTAATAAATTTAGACTCACATAATCCACTCAAAAGTGCATTCATAGCTTTTGCATTAGCTATAAAATCCAATTTGGCATCTTTGTCACTAGTTGTTTCCTTTGGTTCTTCATACCCTACCATCACAGCAGCCCAGACTTCTACTCCAAGAGACATTAAATATGTCTTCATTCTCATTTTCCAGAAGGCATAATTTGTACTAGTAAATAGGGGAGCTTTATTTGTTGAGCATCCTTCCTGACTAGCCAATCTACTGACTTAGGACCTGATTCCAATTGTTAGACTAACACTGAAGGAACTGGCTCTAATACCAAATGATATTATGTTTGGAAATTGCCAAGGCAGGGGGTGAATCGGTAATTTTAAACTTCAAATAAATTTCTTCTTATGCAGCTAATGATTTATGTATATACTCAATTATTAGTAGTTTCCTTTTGCAATTACCAGAGACATATTTGCAGATATACTTATTTAGAATTCAAGAGCATTCACACAATATTCAAGAAACGACACATGAAGACACCAGATTTAAGTGGAAACCCATAAGGGAAAAAACCACGAATTTTTGGCTAAATGTGATGTGAAAGCAACCTCCTACTTCCCAATTACATCAAATTTTTGTAGGCTCGAACCTACAAGGGGCTCCTACCTCAAAGGAAACTACGGCTCCTACAAAATTTTCTGCAGGATACAACCCATAGGAGGCTCCTACCTCAACAGACTGCAACCTGTTCTTTATCAAGCTACAACTTGAAAAGAGATTGCAATCTCCCAATCACAATACCAAGTCAAGTTTTCTGGTTACCTGATATAAATTTCTGTTGTTAAGTCTGTTGCACGCTTTCTTTGCTTATCTTCTACAATTTTGTTCCTCTTATGTTGTTGCTCATGAACCCTCTCATACAAACTACTTAACTTCTTTCTCCATTAAACAATGTATATTTTATAAGCATAGTTTATTGGTTGTTTGTGTTCTCTGCAGCAATATGAAATGGGGCATTGGCTTTTGGTCTTCTAAAATTGTTCACTACTTGTCGCTTCATTTTCAAATCTGAAAAACTAAATCTTGTAATATAAAATAGAACTGAAATAATATAGCTCAATAGTAATGATTACAAGAGACAAATCAGATTTGTATTGGCTATATTTTCAAAACTTGTACCATGCAGTTTTCTTGTTTAATGAAAGCATAAGTTTTCCAACTTGTGTCTCGATATATCATGTCTCATTTTTCATCAATGACAACCAATCAACAATGTTCAGTCTTCACAATAATTATCATAGCCTTTGCACTTCACGTCACTTTCAACCTTTGCATTCCAAGCAATCTTTAAACATTAATTAATCTTAACACAATCAACACCAATCAATTAGATCAATGACCTGAACTTAAATATTTCACATCAATGCCAACATTATCAACACTATGTTACTTCCTCAACTTGCATCTAAGAGTGAAAATCTAGTGATATAGCCTTGAAGTAAGCCTAGAGAAGTGCCACTATGACCTTAGAGAGGTGTAACTAAGTCTAGAAAAGATATGTCAAAATGACAGCCTTAAAACAAGAAATAAATCCGAACTATAATTATAAATGAGATGTGTGTTGACATAGATTATCATTGATGTCAATATGGCAATATTCAAGGAGCCAGAGGGAGCAAATAGAGCTAGAGGGAGCAAACAGAGCCATCGGAGGAAGCAAACAGAGCCAAAGGAAGCAAACAGAGCAAGAGGAGCCATATCAAACGAGCATTGCATGTAATACATGCCCAAGAAGAACCAAGAGGAGCTACAGGAGGAGCCATATATATATATATATATATGCCAAAACAGAGCTATCGGGAGTAATATAGTGTATATGGAGGCGGAATACACTATCGGGAGCAGAAATCACATATATGCATGCAATTACACTATCGGGAGCTATCGGAGGAGCAATGGATGCATTTACACTATCGAGGCTATCGGAGGAGCAAAGGATGCATTAACACTATCGGAGGCAAAAAGACTTAGTTATATGGCAAATACACTATTGGAGGCGAAAGACTTACTTATAGTGGAATAAATTATCGAAGCGGAGAAGTTTATGTATATAGACGCATACATATATATATATATCGGCGACAGTGAAATCAGCGTGTTCTACCATGCCATCACCCCAAAACCCCCAACTGCGATATCTATATGTATATCATACAACTGCAATACATACGGACCTGCTGCAACATTGTGCTATGGTTTAATGCTATATCGCATCCGCCCATCGCAATAATACACAAAGGGTTGTCACTCTCTTGAGCGCCGATTGCGATGTATGTCATGGACCCGATGGTCCGATTGTAACACAACTCAATGCTATATCGCATCCGCAGGAGGATCAGCCCGTCGACCATCGACAATGTCATGGGGTCGATGTATAAAGGACCCCCGGAAGCTTTGTTTGTTGATTGCGATTGCACGACCGGACCCGAAGCAGTTATAGATGCGGGCAAAATGTTTTTGAAGTTCGCCCGTTAGAGTTTTAAGCCTGTTTTTCTCATATTCCTGTATATTTGAATTTATGCATTACGTCGGGTTTTACGGCCAAAGATGCATATAAACGCACATGATAGTTCAGAAGGCTTGAACGATAGTTCAGTGGGCTAAATCATGGCGATTGAGACATGACATCTTCGTTAAATTGTAAAATCCTGTGTATGCCCATTATGATTAAAAAATGACGAGTGTTGTTACAGTGTAACGTGAGACATGACTTCTCTGTGCACTGTTGGACCTCTCTTATGAATCTACGTGTCCCCAGAGAGTCGGTGAACTTGCACAGCGCAGAGGAAGCCACAGCGACTGAGGAGGGAAGCCGAAGGATCAAGTGAGGCAAAGGAAACTACAACGACTAAGGAGGAAGCCAAAGATGCAGTGGTAAGCGGAAACGAACTATTAGAGGCATCAAGGATACAAAAAGCAGGAGAAACAAGGAAATGTATTGGATAATCAGAGAGAGTGGAAGCCGAAGGACAGGCAAGAGGCAGGAGAGGCAGGAGAAGCAAGAGAACGGGAGAAAAGCAGAAGCTCAGCAGGCTTGGGAGCAGAAAACTGCAACAAAACAGTTTATACCAGGTTTGGGTTGGAGCCCAAGAGGTTGGAGCCACAGAACTGAACAGGATTGAAATCCTTGGGAGTTGGTGCTCCTAAATGCAAAACTATTGCAAGACAGAGTTGGTGCTCTAGAGATTGGAGCCTCACTGAAGTCCAAGTTGGAGCTTGGCAACTAATTGTAATCAGTTTTATATATATATATATATATATATATTTTTATTTCATTGTTTATGTTTAATAAAGCATTAATTCCAGCTATATATTTTTGTTTCCTATATATGGTGTGTTTTTGGTAATAATAAGAATATAAAGAGAATACTGATTCACCCCCCCCCCCCTTAGTATTTCCAATAATTAGTATCAGAGTGGGCTTCTTCATATTCGCGTAACAGCTTGAAGAAGGATTCATAGCCATGGTGAGAAATCACAAAGCATCAAGAAGACCTCCTTTGTTCGATGGCACTAATTTTGGTTTCTGGAAAAAGAGAATGACCTACTACTTAATGTCCCTTGGACCTGAAGATTGGCATTTCTTTCAAAATGAGTACCAAATTCCTCCCACTCTTCCAACAGATCAAGACGATAGGAAAGCCTATATTGCAAATGCAAAAGCCTTGAACTCCATCACTAGTGGAATCATTGATTCCGAGTTCACAAAAGTCATGAATTGTAACTCTCCCAAAGAAATGTGAGATAAGCTAGTTGGCTTATATGATGGAGACTCTAAAGTCAAGAAAGCAAAGCTTCAAACTCATAGAAGGCAATTTGAAAGTCTGAAGATGGAAGATGAAGAAGATATTTCATCATACTTCCTCCGAGTAGCTGAAGTGGTCAACTCCCTTAAAGGATTGAACGAAAAGATTGAAGAAAGTACCATTGTTCAAAAGGTATTAAGATCTCTTCCAGACAGATTTGACTCCAAAATAAGCGCCATAGAAGAAGCAAAGGATCTAGATACTCTCAAGATGGATGAACTCCATGGAATCCTCACTGCCTATGAGATGAGGAAAGGTGGCCCAAGCTCCAAAGATGCAGCATTCAAGGCTTCAAAATCAAAGAAGGGGAAAGAAAGGAATGACTATAGTGATGACTCCGATGTGGAATCCGAATTGGCTCAATTTGTACGAAAGTTGAAGAGAGGATCTAAGCTAAAAGGTAAGTACCCTCTTATCTGTTTCAAATGTGGAGAAATAGGTCATTATGATGCAAAATGTCCTCATAAACATGATAATGATGATGAAAGAAATTCTAAAAGAATGGCACACAAAAAGAAAGGGTTCAATAAGAGGAACTTCTTCTCTAAGCAAGATGAGTCTGATGAGGATGAAATTGTAGTCATCAAAAGGAAATCAGATGAGGAAAGTGACCATGATGAAAGCCAAGAAACATTATTCATGGCATTCACAAATGAAGATGACTCAAGGATAGATGGAAATGTAGATGAACTGTTAATAAGTGCCATTGAAGAATATGAGAAATTACGGAATAAAATCATTTCTCTCAAGGTAGAAAACAAGGAAACAAGAAGAAGAGAAGATCTCTTGGAAAAATAGTTAAAAGAAAAAGAAGAGACTTGCGAAGAACGTGAATTCGAAATAGTATCTCTAAGGAAGGAATTGGAGCAAGTCAAAAAGGGTTGGAAAAGCTCTCAAATACTTGAGACTATCCTAAAAAGTCAAAAACCTCAACATGACAAGTATGGAATAGGCTTTAAAGGAGAATCATCAAGCACTAAGAACGGTGTGAAAAGCTATGCCGATGCACTTTCCAGCGACCCAAAAGAAGAAAAAGTATGTCATCAAAGGCGCATCCCAGATCCAAAGAATGAAGAGAGAATAACACCAAAGAAGAATGTGGATTCGAATCATGGATACTACAGCAAATACAAACCAATATTCCATCAAAGGCCCATCTCAAATCCAAAGAATGAAGCGAGAGTAATTCCAAGGAAGGAAATTGACTCAAATCGTGGCTACTAAAACAGGTACAAAACTATCTTTCTTGGACATTGTTTTCACTGTAAAAACTTTGGTCATCAAGCCAGGCATTGCATGGCTCGCAGAAGTGAAACACCAAAGCTAAAGGATCAAATAATCAAACAATATGCCCCCAAAAGGCAAGGACAAATCAAAACCTTCAATTCGTTTGATCCCTTGACCAAATTTGATCTGATTTGCTCATTATGCTACAATAATGGACACTTTGAACAAAACTGCCCCCTCAAAGGAAGAAAAACGAGTAGTGAGAAACCCAACATGGATAAATGCAGCCTGGCTCTATATGCTCAAAATAATGAAAATCATTGGTTTGTGGATAGTGGGTGCTCCAGACACATGATAGGGGACAAAAGGAAGTTTGTCTCATTGAGCAAAAAGGAAGGAAATGTGTCCTTTGGAAATGGATCTGGCAGAATTGCGGGAAAAGGAAAAGCTCAAGATGCTCTGCTAGTAGACGGGCTCAAACACAACCTCCTGAGTGTCAGCCAAATCTGTGATCAAGGACATAGGTTGTCTTCGGCACTAAAGACTGTGAAATAAGGAACTCTTCCTCGAGGGAACTTGTGGCAAAAGGGGTCAGAACACCAAACAACATTTACATTTTGAACAAGATTCAAGAAAATAAATGCTACCTGACTCAGACAGATGAAAGTTGGTTGTGGCACAAGCGACTTGGACATACAAGCTTCGAAAATCTAATCAATATCAGCAAGATTAGAGTTGTACAAGACATCCCAGGGCTATTCAAACCAAATCAAGGAGTATGTGGTCCATGTCAACATGGAAAGCAAACCAGAACCAGCCACAAGACCAAGGAGCTCTCTACATCAAAGCCGTTGGAGATCATCCATGTTGATTTGTGTGAACCAACTAGAGATCAAGCACTCCAAGGAGAAAGGTACTTTGTTTTATTTGTTGATGACTAACTAGAATTATGTTGATATATTTTATAAAATATAAATATGAAACTTTTGAGTGTTTTAATCTGAAAGCTCTTGTAGAAAATGAAAAAGACTCAAAAATTAAGTGCCTCAGAACAGACAGAGGGGGAGAATTCACATCAAAAGAGTTTAATGAGATCTGTAATATTCATGGAATTAAAAGGGAATTCTCTGCTGCCAGAACACCCCAGTAAAATAGGGTAGTTGAAAGAAGAAACCAGACAATTCAAGAAATGGCAAGTACAACATTATTAGCAGCAGACTTGCAGCGAAAATTTTGGAGAGAAACAGTCAGGACAGTTGTCTATAACTTGAATCGAACTCAATTAAGACCAAATTGTGAAAAAACTCCTTATGAATTACGGAAAGGAAGACATGCTTCAGTAAAGTACTTCAAGATCTTTGGAAGAAAGTGCTTCATAAAAATCAATGATGGTTCACCAGGAAAGTTTGATTCTCGGGTTGTTGAAGAAATATTCCTTGGATACTCTACACGGAGCAAAGCCTACAAGTGCTACAATTTTCGACTAAAGAAAATAGTGGAAAGCATTGATGTAAAGATTGATGAAGACCTTCCTGGGAAAAGAAATTGAAGAACATGAAGATGATATTCTCATTGAAGAAGAACCTAAAGAAGAAGAAATAGATCAGGAAGAAGAAGAAGAGGAAAAAGAACCACCTCATACCCCTTCAAAGATGAAGTTTCTCTAGAAATATCATCCAGAAGAGCAGATTATTGGTAATAGAGATGAAGGGGTGCAAACCCGAATAAGGATGATAATTACACCAAAGAGAAACGTTATTGCTCTTCTATCCATGATAGAACCAGAAACATTTGCACAAGCAAGGATCCTCATTGGGTAACGGCCATGGAAGAAGAAATGTCCCAAATTGAGAAGAACGAGACATGGGAGCTCGTACCTCGTCCAAAGGACAAAAACATAATAGGAACCAAGTGGGTATTCAAAAATAAAATGAATGAAGATAGACAAGTTATCAGAAACAAGGCAAGGCTTGTTTGCAAAGGCTATTCACAAATTGAAAGAATTGACTTTGAAGAAACATTTGCACCTGTAGCTTGTATGGAAGCTATCAAGATGTTCTTGGCATTTGCTTGCTCAAAAGGATTCAAAATCTATCAAATGGACGAAAAATCAGCATTTCTAATTGGGGAACTCAAGGAAGAAGTCTACATGGAGCAACCAAAAGGGTTTGGTCTAACAAAAGGAAGGGACTTAATCTATAAGTTGAAGAAGGCTTTATATGGGTTGAAACAAGCTCCTAAAGCTTGGTATGCAAGATAGGATCACTATCTACAACAACAAAGCTTCAAAAAGGGAATGTCTAGAAGTAATCTATACATAAAGACAGATGAAGGTAAGTTACTAGTTACTCTTGTTTATGTTGATGATCTAATTTTTGCTAGCAATAATGATGAAATGAGCCATGAATTTTCTCAAAACATGTCAAAAAAGTTCGAGATGTCAATGATAGGAGAGCTATCTCACTTCCTTGGACTTCAAGTATCTCAAACCAGAGCAGGATTGTGTATATCTCAAGCCAAATATCTAAAAGACATGCTTAATTGATAAGGAATGGAACATTGTGCACCCATGAGCACACCTATGACCACAAACCGCAAATTGAGCAAAGATGATGACTCCCCTCTAGTAGATGCAACTCATTACAGGTCAATAATTGGAGCCCTTCTGTACTTAACTGCTACAAGACCCGACATAATGCAGGCAGTAGGAATGGTGGGAAGGTTTCAATCTGCCCCTAAACAATCCCATTTGTTAGCTGTAAAAAGAATTCTCAGATATCTAAAAGGAACTTCTAATTTCGGTCTTTGATACCTTAAGAGCTCAACGCTGACTGTAATTGCATACACCGATGTTGATTGGGCCGGAAGTGTAGATGATCAGAAAAGTACTAGTGGAAATGTATTCTTCCTAAGAGACTGTTTAGTATCTTGGCTCAGCAAAAAGTAGTCATCCATATCATTATCCGCAGTCGAAGCCGAGTATATAGCTGCAGCAGACTGTTGTACTCAAATACTATGGATGAAGGAAGCTCTAAAGATGTCAACATAGGCACAGATCAGCCGATTACCATCCTATTGTGACAACACAAGTGCTATCAGTCTCAGCAAAAATCCAATGATGCACTCAAAGAGCAAACACATACCAATCAAGTATCATTTCCTTCGTGAACAAGTAGTTGAACAACACATCGTCTTGGAATATATCATTACTAAGGAGCAGATAGCTAATATTTTCACAAAACCTCTTCCTCGAGAGGCATTTGAACATCTGCGTCAAAAGATGGGGGTTATCTCTTTAGCATCACTCAAGTTCATTCATAAAGAGGTTGTAGGACAGGGGGAGCAGTTTTACAAGAGGAGCAGTTCAACAGGGAGAGTCTGTGTGCATTCCTTTGCCATTGATGTCAAAGGGGTAGAGCAGAAGAATATTGCCATCAATATCAAAGGGGGAGATTGTTGACATAGATTGTCATTGATGTCAATATGGCAATATTCGAGGAGCCAGAGAGAGCAAACAGAACCATCGGAGAAAGCAAACAGAGCCAAAAGAAGCAAAAGCAGCAAGATGAGCCATATCGAAGGAGCATTGCATGTAATACCTGCCCAAGAAGAACCAAGAGGAGCTACAAGAGGATCCATATATATATATATATATATATATATATAT
>APFE030651011.1:61170-85885 GCA_000404065.3 Pinus taeda
CCAAAACAGACCTATCGGGAGCTATCGGGAGTAATATAATGTATATGTAGGCAGAATACATTATCGGGAGCAGAAATCACATATATGCATGCAAATACACTATCAGGAGCAAAAATCACATATATGCATGCAATTACACTATCAGGAGCTATCGGAGGAGCAATGGATGCATTTACACTATCAAGAACTATCGGGTGAGCAAAGGATGCATTTACACTATCGGAGGCAGAAAGACTTAGTTATATGGCAAATACACTATCGGAGGCAGAAGACTTAGTTATAGTGGAATGCACTATCAGAGCGGAAAAGTTTATGTATATAAGCGCGCGCGCGTGTGTATATATATATATATATATATCCCGACAGTGAAATCAGCGGGTTCTACCATGCCATCACCCCAAAACCCCCGACTGCGATAGCTATATGTATATCATACAACTGCAATACATGCGGACCCGCTGCAACATGGTGCTATGGTTTAATGCTATATCGCATCCGTTCATCGCAATAATACACAAAGGGTTGTCACTCTCCCGAGCGCCGATTGCGATGTATGTCACAGACCCGATGGTCCAAGGACCGATTGTAACACAACTCAATGCTATATCGCATGCGCAAGAGGATCGGCCTGTCGGCCATCAACAATGTCATGGGGTTGATGTATAAAGGACCCCCGGAAGCCTTGTTTTCCGATTGCGATTGCACAACCAGACCCGAAACAGTTATAGATGCGGGTAAAATGTTTTTGAAGTCCGCTAGTTAGAGTTTTAAGCCTGTTTTTCTCATATTCCTGTATATTTGAATTTATGCATTACGCGGAGTTTTACAACCAAAGATGCATATAAAACGCACCCGATAGTTCAAAAGGCCTGAACGATAGTTCAGTGGGCTGAATCATGGCAATTGAGATTGCGATTGAGACGTGACATCTCCGTTAAATCGTAAAATCCTGTGTATGTCCATTATGATTAAAAAATGATGAGTGTATTTCAGAAGTTTAAAACTTTAGTTGAAAAAGAGTCTAGCTGTGATATCATGACTCTTAGGACAGATAACGGGGGGAATTTTGTTCTTCTGCTTTTTCCACCTTCTGTGCTACTCATGGCATAAAACGCCAGTTCACTACCCCCTACACCCCTCAGCAGAACAGTGTTGTTGAATGGCGCAACCGCACGGTTGTTGAAATGGCTCGCTCCATGTTACAGCACAAGAATGTTCCCAACAAATTCTGGGCTGAAGCAGTCTTTACTGCGGTCTATCTTCTTAACAGATCTCCTACTCAGGCTGTTAAAGGGAAAACTCCCGAAGAGGTGTGATCTGGTCGTAAGCCTAAGATCAGTCACCTCAAAGTATTTGGCTCAATTGCATATGTTTGGATTCCAGCTGCTAAACGCTCTAAGTTGGATTCCAAAAGCCAGAAACTCATGATGACAGGGTACAGTGATCACCACAAGGCCTATAGACTAATTGATATTGCCATTGGTCGTCTTAGCTTCAGTCGGGATGTGGTATTTGATGAAGACAGAGGATTCTTTCAGTCTTCTTCTGAGCAGTATTCTACAGATCAGCCTCACAGTATTCTTCTTCCGGTAGGTCCACCTGATGGGAGGGATGATGCAGTATCAATGTTTGATAATACACCGCCCAAGCTTCCTCCGGAAAATAACTCTTCCCTTGCTGCTCCTATTGCTTTTGACCCCTCTTCTTCTACTCCTAATGTTAGTTCCTCTACTCTTCGACCAAAATGGTGGGCTAAAACCATTGGTGATCTTCGGGATGATGAACTTCTTGAAGGATGCACCTCTAGACATAAGAGCACACAGCAGTCTACAGTAAATTTTGCGCTTATGGCTAATATACACAGTACCTTTGAGCCTCAAACTTACTCAGAGGCTAAGGGTACACCTGAATGGGAACAGGCTATGGACGTTGAATTTCAGAGTCTTCAGAAAAAATCACACATGGACCCTGTCTGATCTTCCTAAAGGGAAAAAGCCCATTAGCTGCAAATGGATATATAAGTGAAGTACAAAGCCAATGGAACTCTAGACAAGTTATAAAGCTTGTCTTGTGGCTCGAGGATTCTCACAGAAGGAAGGCATTGACTATGAGGAGACTTTTGCTCCTACATCCAAAATGAGTACCATACGTCTTGTCCTTGCCCTAGCAGCTCAGTTTAAATGGAAAGTTCATCAGATGGATGTAAAAAGTGCTTTCCTAAATGGTGACTTACAGGAAGAAGTCTACATGACACAGCCTCTAGGACTTAAGATTGTCGGTCAAGAACAGAAAGTGTGTAGATTAGCTAAAGCTCTCTATGGATTGAAACAAGCTCCTCGGGCTTGGTACATGAAAATTGATCAGTACCTGACAGATCATGGTTTTCAACGAAGCCCATCTGATGCAAATCCGTATATCAAGCACACTGATGATGATATCTTGTTTGTGGTTGTCTATGTAGATGACCTTATCATTACCGGCAGCTCTACACATTTGATCCATGGGATCAAACAAGACTTATGCAGAACTTTTGATATGACAGACTTGGGACTTCTTCACTATTGTCTGGGGATTGAAGTTTGGCAGACTGAGAATCACATCTTTCTCTCTCAGTCCAAGTATGCTAAGAATCTTGTGGACAGGTTCAGAATGCAAGATTGCAAACCAGCAACCACTCCTATGGAACCAGGGCTCAAACTTTCAGCTCAGTCATCTTCTCCTCCTGTGGATGAAACTTTATTCAGGGAATTAGTAGGCAGTCTTATCTATCTTACTGCCACCAGACCTGACATCAGTTTTTCAGTGAGCTACATTTCCCGCTTCATGTCCGCTCCTAAAGCTGATCATTGGATAGCAGCAAAGCGTGTGCTAAGATATGTGCGTGGCACTTCTGATTATGGACTTCTATACACTCGCAGTTCCGATCCTATACTCAGTGGTTACACAGATTCTGACTGGGCCGGTTCGGTTGATGATCGTAAATCTACAGCTGGGTATGTGTTTAGTCTAGGATCTGGTGCTGTCACCTGGACTAGTAAGAAGCAGCAAGTCGTGGCTCTCTCCTCCACCGAAGCAGAATATCGAGGCGCAGTTAAGGCATCCTGTGAGGCAGTTTGGCTTCGACGTATGCTTGCAGACATGCATGCTTCCCAGACAGGTCCTACTTCCTTGTTTTGTGATAATCAGGGAGTGCTCAAGCTTGCCAAAAATCTCGTCTTTCATGAACGAACAAAACATGTGGAAACTCATTGCCGCTACATTTGCCAACTGGTTGAAGACGGATCCGTTCAGTTGAGATATATTCCCACAACAGAGCAGCCTGCAAATATCTTCACTAAGCCACTTGGTCCTGCTAAGTTTGAACAATTCAGGAGGTCTATTGGTGTTGTAAATAGATTGAGCATTAAGGGAGGGTATTAGAATAATTCTAATTTAGTTTAATGCTCATTCTTCTAGCTGTTGCTATTTTCATTCTTTTAGCAGTTTCTTAGATGAAACTGATTCTTTACATAGAAACTTGATGTTTCTATCTTTGTAAATATCTCTGTATTATTATTGAGTATTGTTGCTCAATCAAGTAATCAATTCATTTGGAAATCCATATGCGTGTTTCGCACTGTTTTAAGTAATACTCTACCAGTGTTTTCAAAACCAGAACTGGTGACCGGACCGGTCCACCTAATGAACCGGTTTACCGACCGGAACCGGTCTAACCGGGACTGGTTTGGTCTAAACGAACCAGTTTTAAAAAAATACATTAAATAATTATTTTTTAATGAAACAAAACTATTTTTAAGATGTAAAACCGTGATTCCAAGCCAATAGAGACAAAATATGCAAAGTTTGCTCATTTATATACCATGTAAAGTTGAATATATCAAAATGGCATCGAGTGCAATACATATCATCGACAAAATAGCAAAATACGTAAGCAATGAGGCTCTAAATGGCCTATAAAGTCCAGAAACAATGTTGCAAGCTATGAGTCAGGCCATTGGCCTACTACAAGTCTTTAGTGTACACATGATCAATCATCAAGTTCATCACCACTACTAGCCACAGAATCATCAAGTTCATCACCACTACTAGTAAATTTTCAGGGCATTTCCTCTATCCCAAGGCTTCCTAAGCACTAGATTTCCCGTGCTTCTTCCTTATTGTCTTACCCTATAACAGATTAGTCTTTTTCCAATAACACCAATATATGGAACATGATCTGAAACATCAAGGATTAAAGAGTGTAGTATCCCAAGGGGATTTTTGCCCTTAGGGTTTCTATTTTGGTTAGGGTGTCCATTAAATCAGAAAAGACTATACACAGCAGTGCACATTCATCTTTTTAATTTTCATCAAACAATGGACATTCATCTATGTAATGCATGAATATAAAAGATCTTCAACAGTAATATAATTCTTCAACAAAGCTTCAATAAATTAGGGTTGACTGCCCAATGAACAATAGATTCCTCCAACCATTAATCCATAATATAGTTCTGATTACAATGTCAAGATTTAGTAGACCAATGTTCCAACTGTAATTCACACTAGCACTACCCAATACTATTGTTACTCTACTAATTAACTCACTGCCTACTGTGTTGCAACCGATTTGTTTTCTGTTTGTGGCAAACCCTTCCTTAACCGCTTTTTCCCCTGCCATGAAGTAATGCTTCAACCTCTGGTTATGTCGGCTTACTGTTGTAGGAGAGCTGTTGTGCTACCCTGCTTTCACAATCCGAGCCTGCAGAGGTTTCTCTATTTTCCATGACGTCTGTGGACCAAAATTAGATGTCTGCAGTCTTCAGAAAGATGTTAATTGGTAGACTGTTGCCTTAACAGCCTTGGGATTGAATTAGGGTGATGCTGCAAAAGATTCTTATTCCCCCCAAAACCCCTAAACACAGTCAGGACTCAGCAATATGCTTTTTTCAGTTGACAGTGGGCGTGCCTAAAACCGGCCGATTCCATCCTAAACCGGCCGGTTTTCACCGGTTAGGGCAAAAAAAAAGGAGAAACGGGCAATCAAACCGGGTTTTTTGGCTGGTTTCAACCGGTGGGCTTGCTAACCAGCCGGTTAGACCGGTAACTGGTTATCAAGACCGGTTTTTAAAACTATGTACTCTACATTTCAAAGATGTTCTCCATGTTGCAGGGTTGAAGAAGAACCTAGTTTTAGTAGTTGTCCTTAAGGACAAAGGGTATGATGTCATCTTCAGTAGAGGTAAGGCTTACCTCAAGCATCTAGCTTTAGGAACAGTGAACCAAATAGGTGTGAGGATCAGTTGCGGGGGAGTCCCCTGCCCCCCCCGATCCCGCTCCCAATCTACGCTCCGGGCTGGAGCAACTCAGGAGTAGGTTGGGAGCGCGCTCCCTAAAAAAAATTTGCTCCTTGCCTTTTCGAGAGCATTTTGCCTTTTTTGCAATTTTTTTTGAAAGAAACAAATAATTTTTGAGTGGGGCAGCTTAATGATCAAGTTTATGGCACTAGTATTGATATGTTATTCATGGTAATGTTAAATTCTTAAATTTTTAACATTACCATGAAATGACTCAAGATGTTTGAGAGTGGTTCCGGCCTCATTGGATTTCATATGGAGAAAGCAGAATTTTAGATTTCATTCAAAATCCAGCAGACTTATCAGTTTTTCAGAATTTCAGAATTGGGGGATTGCAATGTTTCCAATGAATTTTGTCATGTATTAGGGTATGGAACTTGTATTTAATCAAGAGCACCAATCCCTCTATGACCTTGATGTTAGTGACATTGGTTGTCGAACTCCTCTATCATGACCCTCCTAAAAATGTACGCATCACTCAAACAAAATTTTGACTTGACATGCTATGTTTTTTCTATCTTATGTTAATGCTTAGAAGGTGATATTAATGACAAAGATCCCTATTCAGATACAGAGGTAATGACAAAGATACCTCTGGATATTAATGCTTAGAGGGTGATATTAATGACAAAGATCCTGATTTTCCAACAACTAAAATATTAGACATTTCTCGTGGTGGCAAGAGGCCCAAGCATAAGAAATAGATAATAGATTTACTTCTCTTCTCTAGTTTCTAGTAGTTTTTATAACTATTGACACTTTCATATTTATTATGATATTTTTTTTAAAAATATACGACAATTTAAATTTGAAGTTGGCAACTATGCCTCATTAGTAATGAATTATGAATATGATGCTTCATGAAAGTTGAAAGTTGTTTCATTTCATTTCATTTTATAACATTTCATTTCATGTTAGATATTATTTGTTGTAATGGTTACACTTAGCTTACAAGTACAACTTTGGTGATCAATGATGATAAATGTTATATATTGAATTTTGAAGCTTGAAACTTTAAGATTGATGAATCATGAGACTCAACATGTTGCATGTTACTATGTTACTAACTTGTGGACGTGGTTGATGAAGATTATAACTTCTAAATGATTGTTGTTATATGGTTCAATCTATGTATTTTTATGTTTTTTATATCTAATTCATTATTCTACATATTTTTGTTGACACATATTGTATTAAAATATAAAATATATAAAATATATATATATATATATAAAACGCTACAGGATTCGCTCCCAAACCAAGAGCTTCTGAAAATGTCGCTCCCCCTCCCCGCTTTCACTCCCGCTCCCAAGTAACGCTGGTGAGGATGAAGAATCTCTACAAGTTGCAAGTAGAGACAGATGTAGCCTTGAGCAACAAGGCAAGATGTGTAAATGTTGGTGAACTTTGGCACAAACGCATGGGACACTTGCATCATGGAGCACTACAGATTGCCACAGGATTACTAGCAGGCAACCTTGACAAGAATGGTGTGTGCAAGGGGTGCATGCTTGGCAAGTATGTCAGGTCTTCTTTCCATGGTCGGGATAGCAAAGCCAAAGGGTATGATGTCATCTTCAACAGAGGTAAGGCTTACCTCAAGCATCTAGCTTTAGGGACAGTGAAGCAAATAGGTGTGAGGATGAAGAATCTCTACAAGTTGCAAGTAGAGACAGATGTAGCCTTGAGCAACAAGGCAAGATGTGTAGATGTTGGTGAACTTTGGCACAAACGCATGGGACACTTGCATCATGGGGCATTGCAGATTGCCACAGGATTACCAGCAGACGGCCTTGACAAGAGTGGAGTGTGCAAGGGGTGCACGCTTGGCAAGTATGTCAAGTCTTCTTTCCATGGTCAGGATAGCAGAGCCAAAGGGATTTTGGAGTTGGTGCATTCAGATGTGTGCGGACCCTTTTTTCTCCATCATTAATGAAACACAGGTATTATGTTACTTTCATTGAAGATTTTTCTCAAAAAACTTGGATTTATTTTATGAAAAATAAAGATGAGGTCTTAGATAGGTTCATGGAGTTTAAGACACTGGTAGAGAAGCAAACCAGGAAGAGAATCAAGGTAGTGAGAAGTGACAATGGTGGAGAATATATCTCCAATGCCTTCAAGGAGTTTTGAGGAAAGGAAGGTATTAGGAGAGAATTGATAGCACCTCATAACCCTCAACAGAATGGGGTGGTTGAGAGGAAGAATAGGAGTATTGTTGGAGCAGTGAGGGCTATGTTGCATGATCAAGATCTACCTTCGTTCTTGTGGGCAGAAGCATGCAACAATGCAGTATTTCTACAGAACATGAGTCCACACAGGGTGCTTGGATGAGTCACACCAGAGGAGGCTTTCACAAGCAAGAAGCCTGATGTTTCACACTTTCGAATCTTTGGCACAAAGGTATATTATCATGTGTCCAAAGATAACAGGAAGAAGTTGGATCCCACAACAGAGAAGGGTATCTTTGTGAGGTACAGTGAGACGTCTCAGGCATATAGGATGTATCTTCCAAGACTTAGGAAGACAGTTCTCAGGCGAGATGTGAGAATCCAAGGGAATCAGGCTCTGAGAGTTTCCTTAGAGCGTGAGCAGATTACAGTTCCTGAGGAGGAGTTACTTGCTTCCAAACAGGGATCACAACCAACACCTCAGATTCAACCACACCCATGGTCTAGTGGCAAGAGGGTAGCGCAACAAGATTTTGAGCAAGATGAGGAGGACAAGCCAAGCTGAGAGTAGACAGATCAGCTAGAGCCACCCACCACATGGAGGAAGAAGGCCAAGTGGGCCGAGAAATTGATCCGGGAGGCTTAGGAGTAGGCTGGGGCTCCTAGCACTATGCTTAGGCAGAGTAAACAACCACAGAAGTACATAGGTTATATGGCGCTGATGACAGAGTTGGTAGACACTGAGCCTTCTTCTTATAAGGAGGCAATTCTCAACAGGTTTGGCAGGATGCCATGGTGGAGGAGTATTCCTTTATCATGAAGAATGATGTTTGGGAGATTGTTCCATGACCTGAGGGGAAATCAGTGGTTGGATCCAAATGGGTGTACAAGTTGAAGCATGATGCACATGGGACTGTGGAGAAGTTCAAGGCTAGATTTGTGGCCAACAGCTTCTCACAGATTGAGGGCATAAACTATGAGGAGACTTTTGCCCCAGTAGCACAGTGATCATCCATTAGGACTATTCTAGCACTCGTAGCACAGATGGGGCAGTAGATCCACCAAATGGACATGAAGACAACCTTCCTCAATGGAGTAGTTGAGGAGGAGATCAATATGGAGTAACCAGAGGGATTCAAGCAATTCAGCAGAGACACAGATGTGTGCAAGCTAAAGAGAGCTCTTTATTGGCTCAAGCAAGCTCCAAGAGCATGGTACACTCGGATTGATAGCTACCTTTGAGGATTGGGCTTCACCAAGAGTGAGGCAGATCCCAACCAGTACTACATTATGGTTGGAGGGCTTCTGCTCATTCTAGTTCTCTATGTCGATGATCTTATATTGACTGGAGATCAGAGCTTGATCCAAGATTGCAAGGAGGTCCTTGCAAGGGAGTTTGAGATGAAGCATATGGGGCTTATGCACTATTTCCTTGGCTTGGAGGTTTGGCAAGGTGATGGTGAGATTTCATATGCAGGATTGCAAGCCCATGGCCACACCTCTAATAAAAAAATTGGAGGAAGGTGGATGTTAGGAGAGGAGAGCGAGTGGATCCTACATTATACAGTCAGCTCATTCGGTCATTGATGTACTTGGTCAACACACAACCTAATATTTGTTTTGCAATCAACCAGCTGAGTTCATGGTTGAACCAACCAGAGTGCATTGGGTTGTTGCAAAGCATGTGTCGAAACTTGAGATATCTCAAAGGCATAATGGACTATGGATTTTGGTATAGACAAGTTGGTGATGCTTGAGGGCTTCACAAATGCAGATTGGGCAAGGAGCTCCACATACAAGAAGAGCACTTTAGGTGGCAACTTCAACATTGGGTCAACAGCAATTTCTTGGTACAGTAGGAAGCAAAGATCAGTTGCACTTGGTTCAGCAAAGATTGAGTACATGGCTACTAGTCAAGCAACTTACGAGGCTATTTGGATGAGGAAGTTACTTGTGGGACTTTTCAGACATACATTGTCATAATCTAAGTTGCATTAAAATCTTTGAGAATCTAGTGTTTCATGATCGCTCAAAGCATATCGAGATCCGGTATCACCATCTTAGAGATTGTGTGTAAAAGGGGAAGTCAAGCTATTGTACATTCCAATAGGGGAGCAAACAAGAGACATCTTGACCAAGGCATTTGCAAGAAGCAATTTGTTCATCATAGAAATAAGTTGGGAGTTGTACAGAATCCCTTCCTCACTAAGATGGAGTGTTGAAAAGTAGCAAAGGAATGGATTCCTTGATTGGTGCCTTAATTCAAGGAATTGATTTAGTGATCTTAATCATACACAAGATTTAGTGATGTGGACGAGTTCAAGAAGCAATTTGACTAGAGCGATTTTGTGGAGAACCAATTTATTTGTCCTCTCGTGTGAGTTAAATTGGGAATTGAACATTCAATTGGAGCTAGTCGATCCAGTTAACTAGTTGTATTGACTTTTGCTAACTAGAAAAGCTCCAGTTCAACTAACTAATTTAGAAACTCACTAACAATAGCGAAATTGAAGTGCTTATAAGGAGATCGAAGGGCAAGAGAGCTTGTGGAGGAATAAGCCAAGGGTTTTCTTCTTATGCGAGTTATTATGGAGAGCAATTTCTCTTTGGAGTGCGCATAGAAATAGGTAAATTCACTATTTAATAGGAGCTTAGCCATCACTAGGAAATAGGAAGTTATTTCTAAAGGATTTGTGCTAGGAAATCAGAGCCTCTAGTGCGCAAAGAAGGAGGAAGCAGATCAACTATCAAGCAGGGGTTTCGGGCCTAGGACAAGCAGCAGAATCATTGTATTTTCAAATTGAAACTAGCTTGTATTTGTATCAAATCTATTGCTCAGTTTTCCTCAATAAAATTTTGAAGCAAGAGAGGGTTTTCCCAGTTGGATTCCCTAGAAAATTGTTTTGTGAATTTGTACAATTATTCATGTTCTATTCCATTTCTATTTGGTAGAGAAATTTTGTCTATTTGAAAAGGAAATTGTGTTTAGATTATTCATATTACCAAATCATAATATTGTGGAAATTCTATAGTAGGAGGCTACTCTAGTACACTAGAGCCATCTATCCTAGCATTTGAGACCGAGTGAATAAACTTGAAATAGATGTTTGTCTAGAAGAAGAATCAAAAGAGGAGTTAATGGGAGTGCTCTTATAGTGTCCAATAAGAAGGTCATATCTTTGTGCACTAAAAGATCTCCTCTAGATACTAGTTTGTCCACTAAAATGTGGTCTAGTCTAACAACATCATTGTGATCTCACAAAGGTGGAAGTAGAGTCCCATGACCTCATTGAGTTGGTATCATCTCTATCCATTTATCATTTGGTGCCCCTAATTGGGAGCGTCATAAAAGGGAAGTGATTTGTTAGGTAGGCACTAATCTAGGATGTGGATGCGGATGTGGATGGAGGATAGAAGGGTCATAAATGAATAGGAAAAGGCATTCGGCTCTCTTTGAAGATGAAACCAAAGGCCACTTTTCATTGTATCAATGAATGGCTCACTTTAATAAAAATACATTCAATCAATGGATGTAATGAATAAGGTTCATATAGGTAGGAGAATATTCAGAAAATCCTATCATCTTGTATCATCAAAGATAACAACTTGAAGAAGTCTGAAAGATAAGAATAGATTACAAGATAAAGAAACAGATGACAAATCTTTTCAAAAGGGAAAGGCAATGTTATGAATATAAATAACTAATAATTAATAGCAATAATGATTAGTATACTGAAAAGACATGTCTCTAAGGACATGACTGTTCGTGTAGGGGCATCAGCCTAAGTATATATACGAGACCCTCATTTGTAACAAGCCATATTCTCATTCATATATATCTCAATGGACATCTTCATATTCCAAGTGTTTTGGAGTATTTAACTTGTGAGTACAAACTTTGTTCCTTGACAAATTTGCTTGCATGAAAGTTGAAACAAACCAAAAAGGTGTTGCATTTTTGCATATAGGGCAGCCACCAATGATTTATATTTTTTGGGGAAAATATGTGTATCTTTAAATTTCGTACTTCCTAATTTTTTTCTCAATCTGAGTCAAAAAAATTAACTCTTCTGCCTCACCATGTTTTTCCTGACTCCAAATCTAGTAACTTTGCGCAATTCTAAGTTGTGCATTGTTTCAAAAGGCCAAGATGTTGATAAAAACAATGCAATCTCAGCAATATTGCAATTGTTTCAAGCTAAGAATCATGTTTCTGAGTGTTTTGAGCAATTATATTTCATGGTTTGAACTTTGGGTTTAAAAGTTTCCTCCACTGAGCCAGAATTTGCAAGGATATGAAGTCCAACAACATCCTAATGAGCCAACCATATTTTCATAAAACCTCTTCAAAGCATGACAACAATGCCCGTTTACGACCTACCAAAATAATGTTGCTCCTTTACCACTTCTATTCATTGTTTTGTGCTTCAACGCACAATCTCTGAGGGACTACACCGCTCACAACAGATTTCCTTTGTCTCAGGTGTCAGGTCTGGGAGGTAAATTATTCTGTCAAAGTCGACACCCGAGACTTCCATCTACTAATGCCTTTGAAAGCCACTGCATTATTGTGGGACAGACCACAACAAGAATAAAATCTGATCGATGGCTTAATACTCAGTTAAGCTCGAGAGTGAACCAATGCCCATTGGCACTAGTATTAAGCAAATAGTCTGCAGAACACCTTAGTGCCCCATCGTGCTAAAATTAGTAAACTCAACCCACTTCTAGCGCAGTTCCTCCCCAACTGAACAAATGACACAAAAATGATCCGTCTCCCGCCTACTGGTTTCAAGTGTGTTCCAGTACCTACTATCATTATTACTGATAAAATGATAAAAGAGAACTTCCCGATTCAAACCCCCAGCTATTTGAGATTTGCAAGGGAATGGTATTGAGATGCAAATGGAGCATTCGAATGGAAGTAGAAGTAGAAGTAGATTTTGTACTTGAAACAACATACAGAGAAAACATGTATTGTGGACGGAGCGGAGCGATGGCGGAGCGGGTTAGGGTTTCAAAACCTGTGAACAGGGAGGTTTTGTGCACAGGTTTCGGGTAGACTGCAAGGGTCAGACGAACCGCACAGATGCCGACAAGAGGGATCAGCAACCTGCAAAGTCGTCTGGCAGCTGGTATTTTATAATGATTGTTTTTGGTGCATGTGAAGGGTTTAATAAGTTTTCATCTCACAGTTTTATCTTGCCGTTTTTCCCGTTATAACCGCGAAGAATCCGCGAAGCTTACCATCACTGCCTGTCGGTTGACGCTTACCTGGGAACGGCTGAAACCATGGTTAACCCCGCTGAACTTTTAGCACTGGACCCAGAGGTGGAAGATATCCTCTCTATGTGGGGGAAGGATATCACTACACAAAACGTGGAGCATTATTTCGGGGCATTCGACTTGCCAAGTCTGGAGGCTGAATCACAATCAGAAAACCCCTTGTATTTGGCTCATGGCAAGAATCCGGGTAGTGTGTTTCAGAAAACCGGCTCATTGAACGCCTCGAAGCAACCAGTGAGAGAATCAGTGACGAGTGGGGAAAACGAGGAAGGTTTGCCGTCGGACCCAAAAGGAAAAAAGCCGATAGCAGGTTTTTCATTATCTAAGGGCTTTGAAGATATTAGCAAGCTAGGGTTTTCTGCAGGTATAAATCAGACAAGATCGCCAGGGGGTGATTTTTCGCTCACAAGGGTTCCTCTTCTTAGAGAACCTCTAAATCCTAAGGGTTTTTCCTCAAGCGACATTGGAGCTACTATTGTGGGGGTGCAGGCAGAAACAAATGGTTAGGAGGCTAATATACTCCCCACGGGGAAAGGGGTTTTGGGTTCATTGGACTCGTTTCAGTCACAGCAGGAGACGGAACCCCAGGTGGGCTCAGCATAGTTATATCATGAACGAGTTGAAGCTCGAAAAGACCCAAGATCGCTGGTGGAAGGGGCAGGATACAAAGGAGCAAAAAGGAAACCACAGAGACCCATTGGAGCCCTGGAGGTAGTAGACAACCTGGTTATCGGAATGGAGGTATCCATGGTAGAAGCTATAGCTGTGGCAGAGTGTACATTGGTCGGCAGAGCTAGAGGTAAGAAATACACTTCTGAATTTCTCCAAGAATGGGGTGAAAAATATTTTATAAATGATAACCCTTTACAATTCGAAGCCCTAGTGTTAGCAGAAGGATGGTTTCAGTTCAGATTTGGTGACAAAGAATCCGCAGACTAGGTCCTTCATCGTAACTGGCACATAGGGAACATACCTGTTCTGCTCAAAAAATGGACCCCCCCTTTTTGATGCCATTAAGGAGAGAACGGATGTTTTTCCTGTGTGGGTGCGGGCGCCGGGCTTACCATCCTTCCTTTGGACAGAGGAGGTTTTCAAATCGATTGGTAATAGGCTGGGGGAGTATATGGAAGCAGATATGACTTTTTTGGCTACAAAAAATAGGGCTATAGCACGAATTCTTGTTATGCTCAACCCGAGCGGTCGACTGGCAAAAAAAATCAACCTACAGTTCAATGACTATGTATATGAACAGATTTTAGACTATGAATACTTACCTTTCAGATGCCATCAGTGCCACGATTATGGGCATATGGCAAAAGATTGTCCGCAGATGAGGAGAAGAAGACACTTCCGAAGGATTTCTGCTAACAGAGGAAATGAACAAGCAAATGCTCAGATGTCGACGGAGCAAGATTTGATGGAATCACAAGAACAAAGGGATATGGAGACAGAGGAGATTGTGAAGCTTTCCGTGGCCAAAGAAATTCCATTTCAGGAGGATGATATGGCAAACGTGTATAAACCGGTGACAGCAGTGGAGGAAAAAGCCAAAGAGGTTGAAGCTGTTGAAGCGACAGTCGAGAAAGATAATGCTAATCAATCTACACATGCTGAAGCGGAATCGGGTATGCGCTCAGAAACTCCTATCCCTCTTTTTTCTCCTGAGCATAATACAGTAAAAAAAATTATTGAGCTCTCAAACTATCATGAGCAAGATATGAATTATGAAAAAAATATGGAACATCTAACAACAAGCTCGAACATAGAAACTATTGCAAATGCATTTCCGTCCCTGGATATAAACTGTGAAGAAAATTGGCCTCCTCTAACTATCCCTGCATCCCGACCTCACTGCCCTTACAATCTGAGATCTTTGGGAGGAAAACAGGATGATCATGGGACCTCAGGTGGATTGGGTCTGATCCCTCCACAGAACAGTTACAAAAATAAGAGAGGTCGCAAATCAGACATGTCCAAGGCGAAACTGAAAGCAAAATTGGATGTCGCAGATGGCAAACAATATTCCATTCCGAGGGTTCTTAGAGCAGCACATCCCCTAGAAGGTGTTATCAAATGATTCTGACATCTTGGAATTGCAGAGGTTTGGCCAGCAAACCTAAAAAACTGGCCTTGAAAGATTGGATTACAAACTCCAACTTAGATGTTATTATTCTACAAGAAACCCTGGGGAAGGCCTCCGAGATTGAACCCATGCTTAAATCCCTTCTTCTAAGGTGGGTCTTTATTGCTATGGACGCCTCTGGCCATTCGGGGGGCCTTGCAATTGGTTATAAAGAGAGGCGGGTAAAAATCATCAACCACTGGGGATTGAAAAATGTTTTGGGAATGGAGATCTTATCTCCAGACTTCCCATTTTCCTTCACCATAGTAAATGTCTACGGCCCTTGTCAAAGCAGGGATTCTTTCTGGGAAGAATTAATGTCAAAAACTGTGATGAATTCTCCGTTGATGATTATGGGTGGTGACCTAAATTTCTCTCTTGGGAGAACTGAAGCTTGGGGCCCTTCTGCGAGAGAAGACCCCCTAGCAGAGTTTTTTCACAACCTTATCTCGGAGAACAAATTAATTGATCCCGCTCCGGTCAAACTAAAGCCTACTTGGAGGAATCGTAGGGTGGGAGATGACCGGATTGCCAAAAGACTTGATCGTTTTCTGGTTTCGGAGTCTCTATTTTCCAAGGTTCCTATGATCAGACAGTGGGTTGAGGAATTAGGGAACTCAGACCATTTCCCGATATTCTTAGACCTGACTAATCCTCCTTTCAAACCTCCTGCCCCTTTTAAGTTCAATCCCGCTTGGCTCCAAGATCCCACTTTCTGCAAGCTGTTTAATGATACATGGATTCACCATGGCCAAATGTAGGGGTGGATAAAAGTTTTTTGTTCATGGAGAACTTAAAAAGATTAAAGAAAGCTACAATTTCCTGGGCAAAGGACAAAAAACTGAAACAAAATGAGGAGATGTCCAGAATTAGGGAGGAGCTGAAGCAGATGGAAAGTATGGAGATAGATGGGTATTCATCTCAAGGCTCTAAGGACAGAATCCTTCTTCTGGAGAAGCAACAAAATAAAATACTGTTGGAACAGGAAGAAGAATGGAGGATCAAAAGTAGGGCAATTTGGTTAAAAGTTGGGGATGAGAATACTAGATTTTTCCATAATTTTGCAAAAGGTAGGAAGTCCGCAAACACTATCTGGCGACTTAAGGATGAAGAAGGGAGAGAAGTCAGCTCTTTTCCAGAGCTTTCTGGGCTAGGTAAAAGACATTTTCAAAATATTTTTGCAGATCAGGGAGAGGCAACTATTGCTGAAGTCTTCAGAACTGTGCAAAGTTTTCCTAGATTTGTAGAGGAAGATGAAGCAGAAGATCTTACAATTCCGGTTACCAAGGAGGAGATTGAAGCAGCCATGAAACTCATGGGTAAGGATAAAAGCCCAGGCCCTGATGGCTGGACTATAGAACTGTTTCTCCACTTTTATGAACAAATTGGAGCAGAGATAACTGAAGTTGTTGAAGAGTCTAGGCAGAAAGGAGTAATATATAGACCCTTTAACTCAACATTTATTGCTCTCATCCCTAAAAAGGATGATCCGGAAAGTTTTGAAGACTTTAGACCTATTTCCTTGTGTAATTGCATTTACAAGATTATTTCAAAGGTTATTGCTCTCAGAATAGCACCAATCTTGTCTAGAAACATTTCAATGGAACAATTTGGTTTCTTGGACGGAAGACAAATCCATGAAGCCATTGGTGTAGCCCAGGAGGTTATCCATAGTGTTAAAATGAAGAAAAAGAAGGGTGTTGTTCTAAAAATCGACCTATCCAAAGCATATGACCGGATCAGCTGGCTCTTTCTAAGGATGCTGCTAACACACATAGGATTCAGCTATCCTTTTGTCAGCTGGATCATGGGTTGCATCACAAATGTCAGCTTTGCAGTACTGGTCAATGGTGCTGCCTCTTCCTTCTTTAACAGCCAGAGAGGTCTCAGGCAAGGGTGCCCATTATCTCCTCTCCTGTTCCTCCTTGTGGCGGAAGGGCTAAGTAGACTGATTCACAAAGCCAGAAGAGAGGAAAAGGTTAAAGGTATCGAGGTTGCAATCAATCTATACATCACTCACCTTCTTTTCGTTGATGATATCTTGATTTTTACAAATGGTAGTCATAATGAATTAAAGGAGTTTAAATGCATCTTTGACCTTTTTCTAAAAGCCACTAGTATGCAAATAAACTCTGGAAAATCCCAAGTCTGTTTTGCAGATTTTGAAAGAAGAGAAAGAGATAGAATGACAAATCTTTTTCCTTTCCCTATCCAATCTCTGGAAGATCCCTTCAAATATCTGGGTTTTTGGCTAAAGCCTGTTGTTTACAAGAAAGAGGATTGGAATTGGCTTATTGCAAAGATTGAATCCAGAATATCTCACTAGAGCTTTAGATGGCTCTCCAGAGTCGGCAGATTGACCCTTATCAAATCTGTCTTGTCAGCCATTCCAGTTTACTGGGCAGCACTGACTTGGATTCCTAAAGGAGTGATGGAGAAAATTCGAAGAATCTGTTGCAGATTCCTATGGACAGGATCAAAGGAATCCTCGGGTTTACCCTGGGTGGCTTGGGACAAAGTGGCTAGACCAAAAGAATGGGGCGGATGGGGAATTAAAAGATCCCCTGATTTCAACATCTCTTTAGCAGCAAAATCAGGATGGCGGCTTATATCAATGGAAAACCTGTGGACTAGAGTGGTTAAAAGGAAGTACATAGACCCAATTCCCATGGATGAATGGATCCGGAGTCAAAATAAGAAGGCAAAAAATTCTTCAGCTATCTGGAAGGCAACGGTGGAGGCTTTCTCAGTTATTGAGCAAGGCTTAGCCTGGAAAGTGGGAGATGGTAAACAGATCAGGATTGGCAGAGATCCTTGGGTTGGATGCAATGAAGCTTTTGCTTTATCTCCTGGGTTCCTTAGACACCTTGATACTAAAGGTATTTCGACATTAAACCAGGTGGAAAGGGTCGGACAATCTACTATCTGGGGTCAGGCTTGGAAGGACGATGAAGATTTAGGGCTAAATGCAAGATGGAAGAATGAATGGGAGGGATTCATCAAAGAGCTTCAAAGATCAAATGTCAGAATTAAAGATGAACCTGACGTTTTGATGTGGGCTCAAAGCAAATCCGGAGCCTATTCCCCAAAAGATGGATACTCGTTCCTTATGGGTAAGAAAGGTTGGGGTTGCCCGGAACGGTGGGTCAAAGAAATCTGGAAACTCAAATGTCCTGCCAAGGCGAGGATCTTTTTCTGGTGCATATTGAAAAGAAAGGTACCAACATGGGAAACTTTACAGGCTAGGTTCTTAGCTGGCCCGGGACGATGCCCACTCTGCAAATCAGATGAGGAATCCATCTGCCATCTTTTCAATACCTATGCTTTCGCTAGAAAGATATGGGAGGAGGTCATGTTATTACTTAAGATAAAAGCTCAGTGGGGACCAGACCCTTTTGGAGGTTGCTTGGAAGAAATGGTGGCAATCCTATCCAGAGGGGAATTTGAGGAACCTGCCCCTTATCTTCGCTTGGGGTGTTTGGCTGGCTAGAAATAAGAGCCTTTTCCAAGACAAGGACGTTCCTCCTTCTGTTACTGCCACTAATATCACTGCCATATACACTGCTTTGCCCCCCCCTGAGGATAAAGTTCCCAAATCAAATCAAAATCCACTCATTTTACAGGAGGGCATTCCTTGCGGGTACTTTGATGGGGCTTCACAAGACAACAAGGCTGGGGCAGGCATGTGTATTCACATCAACCCGGAACACTCTTTAAAAGCTTCTGTTGGGTTGGGTTCCGGCACAAATAACTATGCAAAACTTTCGGCCTTACGACTACTCCTATGCTGGCTTCATCACAGAAATATAAACACTATTCAGATATTCGGGGATTCACTAAATGTTATAAACTGGGTCAACGGAACTGCTTCTTGTCAAAATCAGATTTTGAAGACTATTGTTGATGAAATTTCATTTCTAAAGCCTTTCTTTAACAGGTTTTCGCTATGCCATATCTACAGGGACAGGAATGAGGAAGCAGATCAGTTATCTAAGGCAGGTCTACAACAGGATATGGGCTGCTGGACAGTAGAAGAGATCAGACAGGGGCAGTCTTACAGATCAGACCTGCCTCCATATTCTCAGCCTTCTTGACTACCAGTTTTTCTCATCATTTTTGACAGCATTTTTGCGGCAACATATTTATGTTTTTCTTTGTATATAATTTTCCAAACTAGTTTTTTACTTCAGTATTCAGAAAACAATCAGACTTTTTCATGGTATCTGTATATTTCATCATGGTTTCGGACACATTTATTTTTTGCTGTGAGGGGTTGTTTTCCTTCGTCGAAGGAGACCCCAGTACTGTTCTTGTATAGCCCTGAGTGGCGATTATAACTCCATCCGGGAGGCAGAGTATTTTGGCTTTTTTATATCAGCAGAATAGCTCCAGGCATGTTGAGCTGTATCAGACCTTTTGTGCCAACAGTTTGGCTGTAACTCATTGTATAAACTTTTTATATCTTAATATGAAAGTTTTGCCTTTTTCAGCGGAAAAAGAAGTAGAAGTAGAATTTAGAATTTATAATGATAGAAGTACTTCCAGATTTCACAAAATATGCTTATCCCAACGTCAGTCCATGGCTCATATTTGGACGATGGGCAAAGAAGAAAGACAATTGTGGATGGGTAAAAATTGTTTTAGACACAGTCACCCACAAAACAAAGACCTAGCAAGCATATTGACCCCGCAACCAATTAACCATTATGCAGTGAAGGACATTATGAAATTGGGGGAAGGAATAAATATAAATAAATGACAGGGTGTTTAACTAAACAGGGACCATATGACTCTGGAGGGAAAGAAGGATTGAACAATGCTTGTTACCTGCCAAGCTCGCACGGCTGATGGGTTGAGATCAACAGCGCGGCGATACGCAGTTTGAGCGTGATCGTATTGGTTCCCGCAGAAGAGGGCCTTGCCTAGAAGCACGAGAGCTTCATAGTTGTTTTGGCCTCCGGGCTGCTTGACGACTTGCTTGCACAAGCGCACCGTTTCCTCATAGTTTCCCTTTGAGAGGGCCTCGAAAGCTGCTTTTAGACTACTGCTACTCTTCTTCTTCCGCTCCGCTTCTCCGCTCATCGTATGTTCCTTCTTCTTTTTTTCCCTCTCCTCTCCTCTGGTTGGATTTGGAGTTGCTGCCCGAGTTTCACCACCACCAACACCAATGTGTAAAAGGCGACACCAAAGAGCTTTACAAAGCTAATAAATAAGAGACCGAGGGGAGTCAAAATAAACCACTAATTTCCAAACAATAATCACTAAACTCGTCTTCCAACTCCATAAAAAACCACACACCATTAAGAAGTTTCTTGTATGCGCTATCATGGGTAATTAACGTGCACATGCTTGTAAATGACGGGGATCAAACATTTGTATTATGACAAATAGAGAGTGCAGTTCCCATCCCTCCCTCTATTGAGCGAGGTGACTACGGGAGTACAACCCCCACTTTGAACTTTATTTATCACCCCCATACAAAGATATTTACTAATATTTATTACTTATATTAACATTTTAAATTAATTTTTATATTAAAATTATCTTAATTTTTTTTTTATAAATAGGTTTATTTATGAAAATTATAATGTTTCGTAATATGTTGTTTAGTTTACATTTTAAAATGTGTTTATATCACAAATTTTAAAATTAATAATAATAACTTTTTAAAATTATATTTTTAAAAAACTATAAATATAATGAATATCACTAATGTTAAGATAAATGAAAATTTGTGTTATTACAACAGGAAAGGGGATCATGTTTTTAGTTAACATAATGAAGGGTTGGTTAAATACTAGTCTAAATTCATCTTAATTCTAGATATATCAAGCGTTGAGAGGGATCAAATCCCTTAAGGTGCAAACCTATTTTTTGAGTGCAAAATTTTAGGAAAGGTTTGCACCTAGAAAGATTTGACCCCGCTCGACATTTGATAGATCAAGAGTTAAGATGGATCTGGGCTGGTTGGAGCATCTCCATACTAGGTTGGAGAGCGTCTTTCGACGTAATTATTAATTTTGTCAATCACATGCTAATGACTATTTGTTAAATTTCATAATAAAAAAAAAAAAAAAAAAAAAAAAAATTCTCAATATACATTTAAATTAATTTCATAATTTTTTATAAGATGTAGAATATTGGTAATAGAGTGTAATGTTAATGCACTCTTTGTGTGGAGGTCGTCAAATCAAATCACCAAGCATCTAGTTAAGGAAAGAAAAACTAATTTTGTCATTAAGTAAGGTTCAATTCCTATGAGGACTTTTCCTAAAGCCATGGGATCACCTTGAGGTAGTGGTTGCACCTAGATAGATTGTATTAAATAGTCTCATGAGCTATGCACACATAAGTAGATCAAAACTCACCCTCATGTCTTTCACTTTATAACCTAAAGGGGGATCAAATGGTAGAAACTAAAGAGTTTTTCACCATTGGGCAAGGTTTATATCTCGCTAGGGCTTATCTTGGAGCCATGAGTCACCTTGAGGTAGTAGTTGAATGTGTGGTTGCACCCAAAGATAATATATTAAATAATCTTATGACCCTTGCACACATGATTGAATCAAAGCCCAACTCCATGTCTCTAAAAAATATATCAAAGTCCACCCGCATGTCCTTCAAAAAAACACCTTGCACTCGTGGAGATCATATTAAATAGTCTTGTGACCCACACACACATAAATGGATCAAAATCCGAACCCCGTGTCCTTTGGATTTAAAATCCCAAAGGGGTTGGATTCAATTATGGAAAGGGAAGAGTTTTTCACCATTTGGGAAGGTTCAGTTCCCATGAAGCATTTTCCTAAAGCCACGGGGACACCTTGAGGTAGTGTCAAATGTGTGGTTGAATCCATGGAGTCTTATGACCTATGCACACATGAGTGAATCAAATTCCACCTAGCGTAAGGGGGGTGGATCTAATGGTGGAAAGTGGGGAGTTTGTCACCACTTTCCAAGATTCAAATCTCATGAAGACTTAACCTAGTTCCATGGGGTCGCCTCCAATTCATGGTCAATTGTGTGATTCCAACTAGAGAGACTGTGTTAAATTATATCATGACCTATGCACAAATAAGAGGATCAAAGCTCATTACATGTCCTTAAAAAATGAAACCAAGGTCGCAAGTGCAAGTGGAGTTCTCATTAACTTGGGGGGAACAATTGAATGTTCCAATGCATGGAGTTTTAGAATATTTTATAACAACCTCGCTAAGGGTTAAACACTCCTACAAGGGCTACGACTTGCTAACACTCTGCATATTTATTGTTTGTCTACAATGTAGGATTTAAAGAATGTCATTAGACATTTGGTATTGGGTGAAAACCATCAAGACTTCAAGTTAGAATCAATGTTTATCGAGATTATGTAAGTCTCATCTTTTATTCCCAACACTAGATTATATCACATGCTTTGAGAAAATAACCAAATTTTAGATAAATACACAAACAAGATAGCAATTGGAAAAGAAAGGAGCATTATCATCACCGATAAGGTCTACCATTAACCAATTCCAAGATGTTATATGTCAACCCAAGAAAATACAAATGGTATGGACACATGACTCATTCCATGGGCAACAAACTTCACGACAACCTTTGGGGTGAAGCAACAGATTCCATATTGCATGCCCCCAACTCATAACTACTATAATTATGAATCAATGCTCTTAAGCTTGCACGAAAATGATGGGATTCTAACTTTAACAATGGAGTTGCCTTATTAGCATCTATGGCATTTTAGCCTATGACTTTGGGTGGTGACCCCCAACTTGGCTCTTAACTTTATATATGGGTGGCTACGTGTAGATGAACTCTTGGGTAAGAAGTTGTTTTCCTAGTCCTTTGCTTTAGGGGGTAATTTAGTACAAAGTGTTGTCTTGGCCTTCAACCCTTCATTCACTATAGTTATGTCTCAATTTGGAGTGGTTTTTCTATCTATGGAAAACCCCCTCTCTAATTTTGTGTTTTTGGTCCGATTATTAAGAAATTGGCTACCCTTTATGCTTTGGGCAATCAACCTAAAATTCCTCAAAAGTTTTGAAATTAGTAGGGAAGTGTTGTTGTTTATGTAGTCACTCTTTATGGGGACAAAGGAAGCATGTTTTTGGTTTAGGCCCATTGCTCTCCTTCATTCTCTCTCTAAGCATAGTTTTGCTTGTGGTATGCGTGATCCCTATGCTTTTAGGGATTTGGGGGAGGACATATAAAGGATATTCAAAAAGTGGGAAGGAAAAATCAAAGGCAATAGTACCTCAATTTAAATGTTGTTTAGGATAATTCCAGAGGAGGAGACAAATACCTTAGTATAACTAGGAATTATAATGGAAATATTGGCGCAACAAAGGAGGCACATTAACGATTTGGAGGAAGAACTTGGTGTTCTTTGCAAAACCATTACCAAATTGACACAAGTTGGTCCCTTAAATCTGGTAATGAATTTGAATGTTGGCCAATTTAGGGACACATCAATTCATTAAATCCATACTTAAATGTATCGGTGTAAGACACTGATAAAAATAAATAAACAATACATGTAGTAATCATGTCATTGGTTAATGCCATGTGTTTTTCAACGCTAAAAAGCTTTTAGGAAATATTTGTAATATTTATATTGTTAATTTATATTTTTATCTTAAATTGAAAATTTTATGTCTATGGGATCTTGGTGTTGAAAATGCAACAAGATGATGGAGCTTAGTGAAAAGAAGTCGCCTTCACTAAGTGGGCCCGCAGGCTATTTTTGGCGCAAAGTCTATTTTTATACATATGGATCATGGTCTATGAGTTGCAGGATGCTATTTATGGATGATTGGTCATGTTGGTAAAAATAGATGGACCTCTATCTTTAGACATATGGGCGGAGTCTATTTTTAGACTGCTAGTCAAAAAATAGAACAATCGAATATTATTAGCTCTTAATAATATTTGGGCTATAAACATTATCTTATCCTCTTGCAGCACTTCAGTTCGAGCTACGGATGTGGCACATGCAACTGCCAGAAGGAAATACGCTTTTCCTATGGGTAAGTTGAGCTATTGCACGATGGACTTCAGTTAGAACTCAAGTGATTGAGTTTGGTGGAGTTGATTGAGGAGTTGATGGAGTTGTGTTCAGTCTGACTTAGTTGAACTAGTTGTATTTATTCTAACTGACAAATACACTAGTGATGAGTGGTGTGAATTAATTATTAATTAATTCACTAATCATTAACTCATAAATCAACTAAAGAATACATTAGTTAACTCAATGTATGGACAGTTCATTGGAGACAAGTGTTAGAGGTGGGTGAAAGGGCGAGACTACTATCAGTTGTGACTATAGTTGTGCATGAGATTTGCACAATCATTGATTGAGATTGCCAATGAGGATTGCGTAGTACAAGCCAAGGGGATTCATGATGGGTTGTGTTATATTCTTTCCACGACTAACCGACGTAGTGAACCGGGGGGTAGAGGGGGGCGGAACCCCCCTTCGTTGCGCCGATTGCGCAGCGGGAGGGTCACAGGGGGGTCGGCAGCCCCCCCTGTCCGGGGGTTTGAGGGGGGTGGGTAGCCCCCCTCTACGAGGTTCGGTTGGGCGAACCTACCTATGGTTCTCGGTCCATGGTTTTGGACGTGATGGTTTTCGATCCATGGTATTGGATGCTTCGGCATGTATAAATATGTATTGTAACATTGAAAGGAACATAATGAAAAATCAAGCTGGTAGTCTCGGTTTTGAGATCCAGTGGGAAATCTCTGTGTATATGTGTTTTATGTGTTATGCTCTCGCATTTTTATTTTTCCTGTGATTTAGA